>CM076582.1:428344560-428555795 GCA_034641835.2 Pinus albicaulis
TTCATCTAAATTATTGTATAAATAAGAATGAAATATTCACATATAAAGAAATATAATATGTTAACAATTTATAAATAGTGAAAAAAAATATTTCGGTAAAAATCACATCCAAATAAATTTGGTCGACGCATTTCGAACTAGCCACTGTGATTCATCATTAGGACAAGATCAAAAATCTGATCAAGAAACCCCTTTAAATAGAAAGTAAATTTCTCACTAGCCGTTTAGTGAGAGCTTTACTTTCTATTTAAAGGGGTTTCTTGATCAAATTTTTCATCTTGTCCTGATGATGAACCACACTGGCTAGTTCGAAACGTGTCGACCAAATTTATTTGAATGTGATTTTTACCGAAATATTTTTTTTCACAATTTATGGATCACAGAAGCCATATTCCTAAAAAAAAAAAAAAAAAATTATAAATAATATGGTGCTAATAGAGAAATAATATAAAATTTTAAGGTATTTTATAATATTGAGGTTATTAGAATGGAAGTTATAAATAATCTTACTTAACTTTTTAAAAAGAAAAAAATAATATAACTAAATAATAAAGGTGCAAGGAGAGGCCGACAAGATTGTTGAATTGGAAAAGTTGTACTTTGATTTGAAATAATAATTTTTTATTTATGTTGTTTAGCATATTTGTGTTAAGTTTATAATATATAACTAAAATGGTAATTTAAATATTTCTATGATGCACAACACAAGAACCTTGATGGCTTGTCCTTCACTTTTGTTTCCCCACTCTGACATCTTAAGCTATGGGCTACTTTGGTCTTCTTGTGGATTGTGACGTATTAAACTATGGGTGACTTGGTCCTCTTGTGGATTGTTATTCACAGTGACTTCCTCACTCTGTCATCCCTCTACAACATCTTTTTATTTTATAATAAATAAAAAAATATCTTTTTTATAAAATTTCCATAAACATATTAGATTTAACTATTCAAAGTCTAAATAATAACTTCCTGAACACAATAACCATGATGCTTTGACGTCATAACCTATGGCTGACTTGGCCTTTTTATGGATTGTGATATCTTAAAATATGGGTGACTTGGTCCTCTTGTGCATTGTCCTTCATGACTGTCCCATTGTGACATCCCTCTACAACATCATTCTATTTTAATAATGAATAAATAAATGCCTTTTTATAAAATTTCCATAATCATATTACATTTAAATATTCAATGTCTACATATAAACATCCTGAAAAAACATTTATTATTATTATTATTATTATTATTATTATTAGTATTATTGTATATAACTTTGAACCTTTATTATTATAATAATAATTTACATTACCAATTTTATAGTATTTTACATCTTATTTTAAAATTGACCCCTTTAATCAATACATTTGGATCGAAATATATGATTCTACCACCAATAGGATCTTTCTCGCAATCTACTATTTCGCTCCCATCAACTCTAAATCATATAAGAAGAACAACTTGGACAATAATTTTCCTTTCAATTCTTTAGAAAAAGACATCTTCAACCTGAGAAATGATGGTAATATCCTTTTACTTAGAGACTTTAATGCTATAACTTCTACTAACCTAGCCATTACATTAAGCAACAAATCTAACGTCGACCCCTTGTGGCTTGACGAAGATAGTAACTTAGCTAATAAATTCAAGAGAAAATATGAAGACATTATCGAGAACTTATTTGGCACCGAGCTCCTGAAACATTGCAGTTCCCAGTAGTTAGTTATTTGTAATGGTATTAACAAGTGGCCCCTCTTTGGTCATATGACATGTTTCCATGCACTGGGTCGCAGTGTCATGGATTATGCTATATATAACATCCTCGTCCTCAAACATATTATAAACTTTGAGGTTATTAAAGCATTCAAGCCTAACTCTGACCACAGACCTCTGTCTCTATCCCTCAATCTTGCTATGCATACCACCCACCTGCAGGATACCAATGAAAGAAAAAGAAACATTCGCTTTGATAGAAGTAAAACCGACCTATTATTAAGGGATTTAGGCCCCATGAATTATAATAATAAAATTGATCAAATTTATGACCATTTCACTACTATCATTTCCAACACAATTAGGAAGTTTTCTAATGAGATTTCATTTAATAAGTCTAATAGAAATTCGAATCCATGACATGAAAAATATTGCAAGATGGCGAGGAAAGCCATCAAAGATTCTCATAAGGAAATCATTAAGCTGCATAATATAAATATATACACAAATATCATCAAGAGGATGAAAATATCATATATTGATAGAAGGTAGGATTTTCTTCTCCACCTTTCTAAACTCATGCCCAAAAAAAATTGGACAAATTTTCTTGTCCATAAAACCAAAGATAAGAATTCTATCCCCTTAGAAAACTGGGACAACTATATTAAGAAGTTGTATGACTCTCTAGACACTATGAGAACCACCTTAATCACTCAAATTAAGGAGGATTTCTTCTCTCTTGATGACATTGAGTCTATTATTAATAAGATCGCTAATGGGAAAGATAAAGATATTGAAGGACACCAGGCTCAGATCCTTAAAATGGGAAGATCTATCCTCATTCCTTATCTCCACAAGCTTCATAATATGGATATAATGCATGGATTCCCTCGAATTTGGATGCAAAGCCTTATTGTACCTGTATTTAAAAATGGCGACAAGATTGTTCCATCCAACTACAAGAGCATTATGGTTATCCATATCCTAACCAAGCTTTATGGGTTCATTTTGGAGAAGAAGCTTTGCCTTTGGCTTGAAATCAAAGGAAAAAGAGCTAAAGGACAAGCTAGTTTTAGGAGACATCACTCAACTATTAACCATCTAGTGAGTCTTAGAATCATTGCAGAAGAATGTCGCAATAGTAAATTCGATCTCTTATCTTGCTTTGTGGACTTTATAAAAGCTTTCGAAACTGTCCCTTGGGATAAATTTTCGGATAAACCTAAAGAGATCATGGTCACTCATGAGATGAGGATTGATGTGATCCGTCTCTACGAGGTCATCACTGCCAAAATTAAGACCAACAATGGGTCGTCTAAAGATATTAAATGCAATATTGGAGTTAAGCAAAGGTGTCCCCTATCCCCTACCCTTTTTGGCATAAACATATATAAGCTAGAGGAGTGGTTGTAATCAGCGGGGTGCAAGGGCACCGAGCTTGCTGGTCTCCTCATTAGTCTTCTCCTCTATGCCGATGACCATGATAAGCACCTCCAGATTCTTCATGACTACTGATCTAATATGGGTATGAAACTTAAAACTGACAACACTAAAGTCATGATCATTAAATCCAAAAATATCACCGATGGTAGTTTCATGTAAAATAACCAGTGCTTAGAGCAGGTTTGTTCTTATAAATATTTGGGAATTGACTTTCCTCATCATATCAACTGAAATTATAACATCGAGAAAATAATTATTGGGGGTTGGAAAGCTTATTATGATCTTGAAAAAAATTGTAAGTCGGTCGATATTTAGATTTGGAGTAAAAAAAGGTTCCTCTCTAAGACCCTTGTGACCCTAGTTGTCTTATACATATGTGAGGTTCGGGGTTGTAGTATATCTAGACAGTCATGGAGGAAGATTGAGATGATTCAAAATAAATTAATAACTTACGACCTTACGATGAAGGGAAATAATGCGTATCCTATCCTCTTGATTGAATCTAGTTTGTCCCCCATTGAAACTACATCTATATTTAGATATATGATTTATAATAAGAAGCTTGAGAACATGCAATAAAAAAGGCTCCCTAAAATTTCTTCTAATTGTACTCAAAACCCTCACCTTTTCCTCAAGTGTGGGTGGCATAAGGATGCCCTGTCTTGGCTCAACCATTGGGGAACTAAGGAGGAGCACAATATGGGAGGAAAAGATAATATAAAAAATACTATTACCTCCAAGTTTAAGGACAATTTGTGGGAGGATCAGGAGCTGGAGGGTAAAAGGAAGCTAATATACTATAAGGAAGTGATCAACCCCACCCTTGATAATCGGAATTATCTCTTTGTGTTTTCCAGTAATAAGAAGAAAATGAACATCTCTAAGATAAGAACTAATTCCCATGAGCTTCAGAGTGAGGCTGGGTGGTGGTATATTCCCAAAGACCCCTTGGAATGATAGAATCTGTTAGATTTATGATTATAAGTAGGTGGAAGATGAAAATCACTTCCTTTTATACTACCAGACTCTTGCTCACATTCACTCTCAATTCCCTACCATCTACCACCCTTCCAATCTTCTTGACCTATTAAGCCAACCCACCTATAGTGATCGTGGAGCAATTATTTCCCTTCTCTTTGACAATAGAAACAAGATTTTGAAGAATCAAAATTAGATTCTTTCTCCTCTCTTAAGTTCTAATAGGCCGCATTGGCCTTAATGGATGGTAACCATTATCATCATCATCGTCATATAATTCCATTTAAAATGTTAAAAATTTTAAAAATCATTATACTATTCAATTTATTATGACTAGTTATAAAAAGTTTCATACTTTAAAATATTACTTATAAAAATGTTAAAAATTATATTTAATAATGTGAACACTTATTTTTTTAGTTTGTAAAATATTATTTATAAAAGTATTAAAAATTATATTTAATAATGTGACTGCTTATTTTTTATTTTTTAATCTGAAGACATGGGACTGTACATAATTATTGTTAGCTTGTAATTGCAAATTGTAGTTGCCAATTGACTAGTGGATTCAATTTGTGATTAATATTCCATAAGGCCTTTCTACCTTAAATTCCACAAAAGGAGAAAATAGCCCAATCCAACAACTTTGGAGCATAGTCACCAAGTTTTACCAAGATTAGCTGAATTGGGTAATACAAAATAATTCCATTGGAATACTAATACACAATTTTTCTATATGGTAATATTGGGAAACCAAATGTTCTTGGTTTAAAAAAATTGAAAGAGGAATAACTTTTTGATTAAAACTCATTTGGATTTTTCCGGAAACATTCTTTTGAAAGATAGAAATAACATGTGTTGTTTACTATGAAATCCTAAACACTATAGGTTGAGATTACTACGTCTTTGTTCACTAAAATCATGAGGGTGGTGTTTATTATAGGAATTTATTTTTAATGGATCACAATTAAAAATTTAGTTTGTGAATATTATTGTTGAATAAATTTATATTATATAGTTAAATGGTCTGAAATTATGTTTCACGGGGAGGACGAGGGGAGAGAGAGAGAGAGAAAGAGAGAGCGGGGAGGGGAGGGTGAAGAGGAGGAGGAGGGAGGGAGAGAGAGTGAGAGAGTAGAGGGAGTTTAAGGGAGGGAGCCAAATGGTGAGAGGCAGAGAGAGAGGAAGGGGAAGGGAGTGTGAGGTATATAGAGAGAGGGGAGGCCCCCCCTCCTCATCCTATCTCTCTCTGTCACACCCTATTCCCCTCCCTCTATCTGCCCCTCTCTAACCATCCACCTCCTTCCCTCTCCCTCTATTTGTCGCTCCCTCGGCCTCCCTTCACATCCTCCTCCTCCTCTCTCTCTCTCTCTCTCTCTTCCTCCCTCTCTCCCTCTCTCTCCTCGTCCTCCTATCTTCTCATCCCGTCCCCTCCCCCCTCCCACCTCCCCTTCTCGTTCCCCTTCATCTCTCTCTTTCCTCCTTCCCTTTCCTTCCCTCTCTACCTCCCCCCTTCTCCCTCTCTATCTCCCTCTCAATTTTCCTCTTCCTCTCTGTTTCCCTCACCCTCTCACCATTAATTGGCATAGTATGCCCCATCTCTCCCTCTTTCTCTCTCTCTCCATCACCCTCTCTCTCCCTGCCCTCTCTCTCCTCCTCCTCCTCCTCCTCTCTCACTTTCTCTCTCTCTCTTCTCCCTCCATCCACTCCCTCACCCCCTCCACTCCCCTACCCCACTGCCCTCTCTCTCTCCTCCTTCCCTCTCTTCCTCCCCCTTTCTCCCTCTCTATCTCCCTCTCCATTTTCCTCTCCCTCTATATTTCCCTCACCCTCTCACCATTCATTGGCATAATATGCCCCTTCTCTCCCTCTTTCTCTCTTTTTCCATCATCCTCTCTCTCCCTCCCCTCTCTCTCCTCCTCCTCCTCCTCCTCCTCTTCCTTTGTCGCTTTCTCTTGCTCTCTTCACCTCCCTCACTCCACTCCCTCATCCCCTCCACTCCCCTACCCCCTTCCCTCTCTCTCTCTTCATTCCGTCTCTGACTCTGCCCTTATGCCTCTCTATCTCCCTCTCCATTTGGCTCTCCCTCTCCCTTTCGCTCACCTTGTCACCTTCCATCAGACTAAAATTCCATGTCTCTCCCTATCCTTCTCTCTCTCCATCCCACTCCCCTCCCCTCTCTCTCATCCTCCACGTATTCCTCCTCCTCTCTCCCTCTCTCTTGCTCTCTTCTCATCCCTTCTTCCCATCCCCTCCCCCCTCTCCCTCAGTCTCTCTCTCTCTCCCCCTCTCTCTCCTCCTCCCTTCCTCCCTCCCACTCCCTCTCTCCCTCCCCCTTTCTCCCTCTCTCTCTATCCTCCTCCCTTCCTCCCTCGACATCCCTCTCTCCCTACCTCCCTCCCCCCTTCTACCTCTCTCTCTCATCCTCCTTCCCTCCTACTCCCTTTCCCCCTCCCTCCCCCTCCCTCCCTTTGTCCCCTCCTCCTACTCCTCCACCTCCACCTCCCCCTTCTCTCCTTCTGTCCTCCTGCCACTTCCCTATCATCCTCCCCTCCCCCCCTTGCTCCCTCCCTCCTACTCCTCCTCCCCCTCCTCCATCCCTCCCTTCCTCCATCCCCCCATACTCCTCCTCCTCCCCTCTCCCTCCTACCCTCCTTATCCTCCTCTGCCACCTCCTCTCCCTTCCCTCTCCACCTCCTCCCCTGCCCCCCACCCTCCCTCCCTCACACCTCTCCTCCCTCCCTCACTCCTCCTCCTGCCCTCCCTCCCTCCGTCCCTCCCTCATCCTCCCCTCCTCTCCACTCCCCCTATTTCTCCTCCCCTCTCGTGCTCTCCTCCCACCCTCTCTCCCTCCCTCCCTCCCCTCTCCTCCTCCTCTCCCTCTCCTTCCCTCCCCTCTCCTCCTCCTCCTCCTCTCCTCTCCTTCCCTCTCCCTCCCCCTCCTACTCATCCCCTCCTCCTTATCCTCCACCTCCACCTCCTCTCCCTCCCCTCTCCACCTCCTCCTCCTCGCCCCACCCCGCTCTCCTCCTACCCTCCCTCCCTCACACCTCTCCTCCCTCACTCACTCACTCCTCCTCCTCCTCCTGCCCCCTTCCCTCTCCTCCTCCTCTCCTTCCCTCCCCTCTCCTCCTCCTCCTCGTCCTCCCCTCTCCCTCCCCCTCCTACTCATCCCCTCTTCCTTATCCTCCTCCTCCTCCACCTCGTCTCCCTCCCATCTCCACCTCCTCCTCCTCCACCCAGCTCTATTCCCTCCCGCCCTCCACTCAGCTCTCCTCCTACCCTCCCTCCCTCACAACTCTCCTCCTCCTCCTCTCCTCTCCTCCCTCCCTCACTCACTCCTCCTCCTCCTCCTTCTGTCCCTCCTTCCTCCTCCTACCCTCCGTCCCTCCCTCCTCCTCCCCTCCTCTCCGCTCCCCCTCCATCACCTCCCATCCCGTGCCTTCCTCCCACCCTCCCTTGCTCCCTCCCTCCCCTATCCTCCTCCTCTCCCTCTCCTTCCCTCCGCTCTCCTCCTCCTCCTCCTCCTCCTCTCCTATCCTCCCCTCTCCTCTTCCTCCTCTTCCCACTTCACCCTTCCTCCTTCTCCTCCTCCATCTCCCCCTTCTCTCCTTCTATCCTCCTCCCCCTCCCCTATATTCCTCCCTTCCCCCCCTCGCTGCCTCCCTCCTACTCCTCCTCCTCCTCCTCCTCTCCCTCCCCTCTCGACCTCCTCCTCCACCCCAGTCTCCTCCTCTACCTCCCACCCTCCACCCCGCTATCCTCCTACCCTCCCTCCCTCACACCTATCCTCCTCCTCTCCTCTCCTCCCTCACTCCTCCTCCTCCTCCTCCTCCTCTTTCCCTCCGTCCCTCCTCCTCTGGCCCTCTATCCCTCCCTCCCTCCCTCCTCCTCCCCTCCTCTCCGCTCCCCCTCCTTCTCCTCCCCTCCCGTTCTCTCATCCCACCCTCCCTCACTCCCTCCCTCCCCTCTCCTCCTCTTCTCCCTCTCCTTCCCTCTTCTCTCCTCCTCCTCCTCCCTCTTGCCCTCCCTCCCTTTCTTCATCCCTCCATCCCCTCTCCTCGTCCTCCCCTCCCTCCACACCTCATCCTCATCCTTCCATCTCCTCCTCCCCTTCCTCCTCGTCCTCCCCTCCTCCACTACCTCCCCCATCCTTCCCTCATCCCCTCCTCCTCGTCCTCTCCTCCCTTACCATCCCCTCCCTCCCAGCCTCCTCCTCCTTCTCCCCTCTCCTCCTCCCCTCCTCCACTCCCTCCGCCATCCACCCACCTTCATCCTCCCCTGCCTCCCACCCACCTTCATCCTCCTTCCCTCTCCCTCCACTCTTCCTCCTCTTTTCTCCACTCCTCCCCCTCGACCTCCCCTACCCTCCCTTCCTCCCTCCCCTCTCCTCCTCCTCTCCCTCCCCCCCTCTCCTCCTCATACTCTCAACTCCTCCTCCCACTCACCCTACCCAACTCCTCCTCCTCCTCCTCCACTCGCTCACTACCTCCACTCCTCCTCCTCGTCCTCCTACCCTCCCTCAGTACCTCCACTCCTCCTCGTCCTCGTCCTCCTCTCCCTCTCTCCCCTTCCCTCCCCTCCTGCTTGTCATTTCTCCCTCCCTCCCTCCTACTCCTCCTCCTCCTCCTCCATCCCTCCCCTCTCCTCCTACTCTCATCTTCTCTCCTCCCCCTACCCCTCTTCCCCTACCCTACTCTGCTCCCAACCCTACCATCAGCTCCCTTCATCCCGCTCTCCCTCCCTCTGCCTCCCTCCCTCCTCCTCCACCCTCTCTTTCTCCATCCCTCTCCTCTCTTTCCTCCTCCTCTCCCTTTCTATCCCTCCCTCTCTCTCTTTCTCGCTATTTATATATAATATCATCACCAATCTAGCTATTTATTTATTTTAATAAAACATAATAAATAATTTCAAAATAGATTTCAATAGAATAACTACTATTTTTTAACATAGTTAAAAAATATCATATAAAATTAACTTTTGAAATTAACAAAATCCTATTTTTGGCTAAAATAAAAATAATAATAGTTACAAATAACTGATTTTTTCAAATAATAAACCCAAGGTGAGTACATAGTAATTTTTTATTTTTTATTTTAATTTTAAACACACGGTAGATAAATAAGATCAAATTACCAAATAACAAGTAACTAGGGACGAACACAATTTTTAGTTCTCTTCGTCGTCGTAAAGGAGACGTAAACTTGCTCACGATCTATTCTGAGTAATTCAAACAACCATAAACTTGTTATGTTCTAGATTAATATGCGTGGTATGCTCTGTTCTAGAGGAATTGAAAACAACCAAAGACTTGCAATTAGTTCTGGGATTCAATCTAATTCACGAGTGATAAAATAATTATAATTTTCTAACACAATGAAAAACAACCAAACAGTCGCAATTAGTTTGTGAATTCAATCAATGTGTATGTGATTAGTATTCTAGATATTCCGTCTAGTTCACTAGTGATAAAATAATTATAATTTCTTAACACTATGAAAAAGAAGTTTTACGATAATTTTCTACTTTTTGATGCCCAATAACTGAATCTTTAAAATAGTAAACTAGAGCTGAGCTCCCAATAATTTTCAAGATATGCTAGATAATTAAGATTAAAATAGTAATTAAGCATTCATTCACTTTCTCGTCTGAATGTTTGCTCACGCTCTGTTCTAGAGTAATATGTCTTGCATGGCATGTTCTGTTCTAGAGTATATGCGTGGCATGACATGCTCGATTTATCATGATTTTCTTTCCTACCGAATGATATTGATGTTTTCCTACCTAATGATATTTATCAGTCCATATTCATACATATTTATCATTCTTTATCTACGAGACTGTAACCCTCCATAAATGTGTTTAGAATCTGTGTTTTCGTTGCCGGAAATGGATCTGATACCAGAAAAACTTTGAAGAAAAAATGCTGTAAAAATGGAAAATCACATGTGAGACAATATGTAGCCACACAGCTCTCTCCATTTCAGCTCCCTCTATTCAGTCACTAGGATTGACGTAGAAGGGAATTAAATTTCATAAATTATTGGTGTATTATTATATCTTACACTTGCATTGTCTAAATCTCACCTACGCCTCAAGATACCCTGATGTCTCTTTTCTATGTTATTGAGTTTCACAGGTTTTATACTCTCTACTTTCCTACATAACTAGCCAGCAATTCCAACCTCGATTGTAAAGATATCCCTCAAAGCATTTTGAACTCTGATAATGACGGAGGTTCATATATTCAAGAATAAAGAAACCCCATGGATGTTGATGGTTATGATGGTGGGAGCTCTATGATTCCACATGCCCTAATGCAAATCCTTATGGGTGGATGATTACTGAAATATAATGGCATTATTGGTGGACGATTACAGAAATAAAGATGTGTGATGCATAGTAGTGGAATTTGGACTGCACCAGCTTGTAAGAAAAACAATCCTGAGAAATAAAAATACCAGGTCCATGGACTCTAGACTCTAGAGTAATATGCATGGCAGCTCTGTTCTATAGGAATATATGGGCAGGAGCATTCAACTTGGATTGGGTTCCAATATCATCGCCTTTTGTAATAAACCATTTATATCATTTTTGACAAAAATATAATGCCAAACAAAATAAAATACATAAAGCAATGAACATGTAGCCATTCTAGATGGAGCAGGAAAATATCTAGGCAACCCCTAACAACAATTTCACTGAACAGATATGTTGATACCATGAATCTTGATTATAAAAACAAAATGTTGAAATTCTTTTTAAATTGGATAAAAAAGGAAGTCATCTAATTCGTATTTGAAGCTGGAAAATTTAGAGGCAAATTGTGCCTACCTCTTCGTATTTGAAGCTGGAAAATTCAGAGGCAAATGGTGCCTACCTCTTCAATTCCAATCCCTTTGCATTATCTCCATACATACCTTATCTTGATACATACCTGCAAATTGTCAATGGTAGTCCTATTAAACGCAACCAAAAAAGATATATAAATCCAAACAACAAAAATCAAATTACAGATATCGAAAGGGATCAAATCAACTATAATAATAACAGTCACTTGATCTCAGCAATAGACGAGCTATCCAACACTGAAACACCTATCTCCGCTGGAACAAAACACACAACTCGCAGAAGAAAAAAGTGAGGATGAAACCTTTTCTAGCTTGCTATGTTTTTATGCCCTCAGCCATTTACCTTTCTCCCTTTGCGGAACGCCATTTTTTAGCTTTTCTGACCACCGCTTTTTAGCTTTTCTCACCTCCGCTTTTTAAGAAATTTTAGGAAAATGTTTTTGGTTAAAATCTCTATAAGTTAATTTCACATAGAAATAAAAGAAAAACAGAAAAATAGATAACTTTAGCTCAATTATATAATTTATATTTTAATATAATTGTAAAAACAGTAAATCATTGAAATTGATAAACAAATATATTTAAAAAATTAACTTTAATATTTTAATATTAATTTCAAGTTAATGAAAGATGACTATCAATTAAAAAATGCTTATTGTTGAAATAATTAATTTTTTATAATCACTTTTTTTAATATTCATTATTATTTTAAATAACTATAAATAAAATAGAGATATTTTAATTTTAATTTAATTATTATTTAAAAAAATTATAGAAATTATTTTACTTAATTTTTTGTAACATAAAATTAATTTACAATTATATTATTATTATTATTATTATTATTTAATTTTAAATATCATTATATTTTATTAATTTTTACAATATTCTTTTCTTCATATTAATTTTAATATATTGTAATTTTTTCAATTTAATAGGTATTATAATTGAGAAATGGAAAATAAATAAAATGTATAAATTGATTTCATTTTGGTTTAAAATTTAATATATATCTTCAAGGCCTTTATTGCTTCCTAATTAGATTAAAAACATTCTAAAAGAAAAAGTATATAATTTTTTAGAATTTAAAATGTTTCCATTATTACATTTTTTTTACTTGGAATGGTTTTTATAAAGAAGAATAAGATACAATTATTTTGATTAATATAGACAATAAAAATTATATTTATAGATTATAATGAAATATATTTTGCAATATTATACATATCCATTCTATTGGAGAAATATATATATATATATATATATACTAATAATTCAAATAATTACAATTTATATAGTGAGTTGTCCTTAGTGTGACCTTTTGAAGGCTTTTTTTGTGGATTTTTCTGGTCTAATTTCTCTAAAATCGTGCAGGAATTCATTGAAAACATAAGTTTCATGGGTAATCTTGCACAACAGAAGTGCCCTCGGGGTTTTTTAGGGTGTTGAATCCATATATAACGTAAAAAAAAACAGTTTAAATAATATATTAGTGATAAATAGTCTAGAGCCTTCGATAGAACATTGTTAAGACACTCCTTCATGTGAAGTCGTTGGTTCAATTCCTACCCATTTTACAAAACAAAATATATTAATTATAAGTACAACATATACACTAACAATTATAATATGTTATATTATATTATAATATTTAAAGTTATTAAGATTATTAATATAATAGCCTATTATAAAATATTAATTAATTTTATTAAAGAATTTACTAATTATTATAATATATTATTTAAATGATATAATATTTTAAAATATATTAAACTAAATTGAAATAAAATTATGTTAATTTTGAAAAAAATTAAATATTTTTTTGCTAATAAAATATTATTTGAAAATAAGAAAATTACTATTATCATATTATAATAAATAATTTAAAAAAATATATATTTAAAGATCAAATTTACACACACACACACACACACACACACACACATCTATATATCCTTATACTGATTGTTGGAAGCCAAATGTTGTTGACGGAATGGAAAGTTAAAAGCGTGAAAATGGCGGAGATTGGAAGGTTTCTAGGGTAACCACCTTGGGGTGGTCAAGCTCCGGTCCAAGCAGGGAAAATGGCAGGATGAGTGACAACACTTGACCCCCACCTCTTAACACTTGTAAAAAAATTTAGTGTCAGGTTTTGTGCTTGTTTGGTTTTGGTTTATGCTCGATGTGGTGGGTTTTCCTTACTTTCTTCACCCTTTCCTCTAGCTTCAGTGGGTTTTTTTAGTTTATTTTGTAGATATCAAAAAGGATAACTGCTTAACTTGGTTAGGGTTGTAATCAGCTGGGGTTACAGGGATCACATATGGCAAGGGAGATTTCCAATTTTTTTTTCATATTTTTACTATTCTTCCATGTGCCTACAATGGGACTTATTGTTTTCTCTGGTCGGATATGATGGTCAAATCAGAGGAATGTGTAGACCTGGATTGGGAAGTAGTGGACATTCTAATGGTACGGGGTATGGATCCAACTCAGAACATCTTTGTGAAGGTGGCTCTTCCACTTCGTTCTCCACGCGACATATGGAAGGAGGAAAGGATGTTGTGGGATTCAACGGACGAGTATGGTCTCATGGGGGTAGCTGACGCTGGGCTTAACAAAGGGCTTGTTTGTGGTCTTGATAATAGTCCACAGGAAGGGCTGGTGGTTTCAGTTTTCATGGGAGATAGACTGGAAGTGTGTCCAGTGGAAACAATAATTACTCTACAAAACCATTTTTTTGTTTCAGTTGGGAGGAATAGAGTACATTATATTTGGGAGTGGTATGGTTCCAAGTGTGGGCTTAAAAGCATGCTTAATCGAGTCTGGAGATTCGAATGGGTTCCCGAAGAAACCCTCTGCCAAGGGTTTAATGCTAGGGGGTTTTGAAAATGTACAACAGGAGGTGGGTTTTGGCATTGAATAGACCTACTCTGTAATGAGGTTTACTGGAAATGCACCCAAAGGACAGTCGAAATTTGGAGGAGCTAGTCCACGAAGCTCTATAAAAGGGGGTTTCTTGGGAGGGTAAGAGGTTATAGTAGCAATCTGCCAAGCCCTCAAAGGAGGGTAAAATTGTCAATACCAGGAAGGAAGGTGGGGTTTAGATCAAGATTTTTCTATAAAGCTGGTAGAGGTTTGTTGGTTACTAGTCTGGATAATGCTGAAGCGAAGATAGGGGATGGGCCTAATGTGAGTCTTGAAAGGAATAGGGAGGATGATGTTGATTTCTTACTATTTTTTGAACTTACTCAGTAGATGGGATTAAAAAAGGAAGAAAGGAAAAGTCATAAAAAAATTGGAGTGCCCGCATCTGATTTTATGTGTGGACATTTAACTATATAGGGAAATGGCAACATCAGAGTCTAGTTTGGTGGGTATAGCTTGAAGGAAATTATTTTTGTATAGTTTATAACTAAGTGGATCAAGTAATCTTGGGGTGGAGGTGATAACCCTGTCAAAGGGTTGGTTCATGATTAAATTTGTTAACATAGAGACCCCGAAATGGGTGCTTGCTGATAATTGGAGGTTTGGAATTTCACTGATTCTATTGAAACGATGGTCTCCCATTTTTTATGCGAAGAGGGAAAGAGTGGTTAAGATTTTGGTGTGGGTGCGACCGTTGGCACTGCCGGTAAACTTATGGAATCTGGATGTATTTAAGGCTATAGAGAAAATTTTAGGTATCTTCTTGGAAGAGGATATGATATTTTTGGAGACAAAGGTATGAAATGTGGCTCATATATTGGTCTACCTTATTCCTCATGAACGTTTGGTGGAGAAAAATCACTTGCATTTTGAAGGGAATTCCTTCTTTCAGATCATTTATTATGAGCACCTATCATTCTAGTGTCATAGATGCCACAAGCATGGAAAATTGGCCAGAGACTTCCCACTGGGTCTTAGCCAAAGGCAACAACATAGGGGTGCCAACAGGAATGTTTTTGGGGCTCAAAAAGAACAACTGGATGTTGAATATCTGGTACAAATGTACGAGGTCGAACAACATCAGGAGGATGGGCCGAGATTGATGGAAGGGTTGAAATTTTAGCTAGAGAAAGTGGATATTACCCCTATAAGTGTATTGAGTTAGGTTCTAGACCACTATGCCATTGTGGAAGCCTCAACAATTTTAGCGGGTACTATTAGTCAATCCTCTCCATTTTTTATTGATACTCTCGATAATTTATTGGATGTCATAAAATCACCTGGTCCTTCTAGGCCTTAAGAAAAAGAGACACAATGTATTAATAATTTTTCAAAGGCCATGGACAGTGTTATCACGACTATCCCAAAGTTAACCATTAACACCTTTCCTTATAATTTGCAACCAAGTGATAAAAAAATTCTTGCCTATGGAGGAATTTGGGGGACTGCGAGGTCTCCCTATGTCTATCAAACCCAAAAAATCAATTGGTCATAAAACTAAGATCTCAAAGCTACAACTAAAATTTATGATTGATATCGCAAATGTGAAACTAATTTCTTTGAAAGGGGTGCTTAGAGTAGCGCAATCCATTGTTTAGGTTACAAAATAATTTTATTGTCCTTTAACTGTAGATGATTTTCTGGCACCCACAATAAACTAGCTTTAAAATCCCTTTTTCTAAACTATAAACATTATTTGATTATGGTTCAAGAGAATTTGGGTCATGGAGACTTGGTAATGGAATCCCTTTCAAAAATTCTTCTAGTTTGGTATTTTGTGGTCTCGGATGCCAAAGGAATATCTAGAGGAATATATACAGGGATTAGGGATAGTACCATAAAAATGAAAAACTCATGGGGCTCTAATCATATCATTCGAGCATTTGTTTTTTCATTTGAATTGGCTATGGATCTCACATTTGTAAATATTTATGGTCCTTTTTAGGAGAGATAGGGTTTCTAGAACAACCTTCTCTCAAATTATTCTATGCATGCCCATAATTTTGTAGTGGGTGGTGATCTTAATTTCTCCCTTGGTTTGGCTAAAACACGGAGTCCTCTAGCCCAAGTCGACCCTCTTCCAGATTTGTTCCTAAACAAACTTAGAGAAGTGATATTAATTGAACAAAAGTTAATAAAAGTCATTCCCACATAGAGGAATGCACATGTGGCCAAGAGGTTGGAAAAAATCCTCTTTAATGAAGATTTCGCTATTCTGTTGTTCAGATTTAGTAAATGGGTTGGACTTGGAGGGGAATCATACCATTTACCAATTCTTATGGAGCTGAAAGGTACAGGCAAGAATCTTGGTTTGCCTTTAAATTTTAATTCAAGTTTGTTGAAGGACGCTGAATATATAAAGATTGTTAATGAAACTTGGAGCCCTATGGAGATATCAGATTTGAGATATTTTCTTTGTCCTTTATGAGTAACCTAAATCGACTAAAAATGTTGAATATAACATGGGCTAAAGATAAATTAAAAAGGGATGAGCTTACTCTATAAGAGAGTGGGGAAGAATTGGGAAGAATGGAGAGTTTGGAAGCAGATGTCTATGAGAATGAGGTAAAGAGGGATAAAATAAAGGCTCTTGAGTCTAAGAGGAGGAATATTTTAGTTGATAAAGAAGAACATTAGTGATTAAAAAGTTAGGAAATATGGATTTTAGCTAGGGACGAAAACAAATTTTTTTTTCCAAAATTATGCTAAAGGGATAAAAAACTCCAATACTTTTAGGGAACTAGATAAGCCAGGTGGAGTCAAGGTAAAATATTTCAATGAGATAGAATTAATGGCGAAAGATCACTTCAAATATCTCTCTAGGGCCCCTGAGGGTTCCACTGTTGTTGAGGTGATTAGGGTTGCAAAGAATTCTCCTAGATATACCGAAGACGAATACATTATGGATTTAATGCCTCTTGTTTTGAGGTAGGAAGTGAAAAATGTACTTAAGCCCACACAAAAACATAAGATTCTTGGGCTTGATGGCTAAAATGTGGAATTTTTTCAACATTTCTTTGAGTTGTTTGGGGAGGAATTGGTGGGAGTGGTGGAGGAATCCACAATTAATGGGTTTCTTCATGAACCTTTCAAATCAACCTCTCTAACACTTATTCAAAAATAGGATTCACTTTATTCACAGATATGATTCACCTTCCTCCTCATCCAGTTGTATATACAAAATCATTGCAGAAATTATTACTACGAGATTGAAACGAATTCTGTCTCGAAACATTTCTAAAGAACAGTTTGGTTTTTTGAATGGCAGGTAGATTCATGAAGCAATTGGGGTGGCCTAGGAATCAATGCATAACATTAAGCAGGAAAGGTAAAAATGATGATTGTAAAGATTAACCTTTCAAAAGAATATGATAGGATCAACTAGATTTATTTTAGATTACTATTGACTCACCTGGGATCTGGTATTGATTTTGTAAACTAGATAATGTGTTGTATCTCAAATATGTCCTTTGCTATTCTTATCAATGGGGTTGCTTCTTCATTTTTCCAGATTCAGAGAGGGCTCAAGTGAGAGTGCCCATTATTCCCTATTTTATTCCTCCTAGTAGCTAATAATTTAGTTCACTTATAATTATGGCTAAAATAAGAGGAGATCTTAAAGGCATAAAAATTTCTACAAATATGTTTATTACACATTTTATTTCTATGGATTACACTCTCCTTTTTGGAAATGGGAAGAGGGAGGAAGTTGCTGAAAATTTCACTAGACCTGCTTTTGAAAGCTACTGGTATGATCATACATTCTCAGAAATATTCATTACTATATGTTGTTGTCTTAAGGCCAGACCTTGAAAGGATAAAAAATTTCTTCCATTTTGATTTTCAACCTATAGGAGCTTACCTCAAGTACCCGGGGTTCTATTTGAAACTGGACACATATAGAAAACATGATTGGTTTTGGTTTGTGTAAAAATTTGAGAATCATTTAAAACTATGGAGTTATAAGTGGCTCTCTAGAGCAATAAGATTGGTTCTCAGTAAGTATATATTTATAGCCATTCTGGTGCATTGGATATCTATGTCTTGGGTCCCAAAAGGAATCCTTCTCAGGATAAGGAAAATATGCAGTCGTTTCTTATGGGTCGGGAAAAAGTAGGAATATGTAATTCCATGGGTGGCATGGGAAACAAATATTAGACCAAAGGAATGGGGAGATTGGGGTATAACAACATTAATACATTCAAAAAAAAAATTGAAGTCTCTTATTGCAACATTTGTATCCTTTTTTTCTAGATGAGTAACCAAGAATAATTCCTTCATCTTCTCTAGCTTCAAACTTACCAAGTTTTTCATCGTTATTTTTTATGAAACATTTACTTCCAAATACCCTAAATTGATTTACAGTAGGAGGCTTAGCATACCAAACTTGATAATGATTTATATCGCTATTTACTTAAACATGACCTTTGTTGATAATATTTATTCCATTATGGACTACTTCACCCTAGAAGGTGTTAGGTGCTCTAGACTAATCAAGCATAATGCAAGAAATTTTTTGAAATGTTCTATTCATCCTTTTTGCCACGCCATTTTGTTGAGGAGTTCTCACTACAAAAATTTTCCTTTTGATGCCATGTTTTTCAAAAAAATCAAATAATTCATCTGATATGTATTCTCCTCCTCTGTCAAATCAGAGACATTTTATTTTTATATCTAACTCATTTTCAGCTACTGCTTTAAAGGCTTTGAATTTGTTAAATTCTTCTTCTTTGTATTTCAATAAATGATCTAGCACATTATACAAAATTCATCAATAATAAGATATAGTATTTATCTCCTTGAGGTGAATTTTTGATACTGGATCACAGAAATCAATATGTATAAGTTCAATAGGCTTACTTGTTGATCCTTCTTTGGCATTTAATTGAACCATGGTTTTCTTACTGAATTGACATGACTTGCATATGGTACTTTCTGCCAAGGTGATGTTGGAAAAATCATGAAAAACATTGAGCTTGCTTGATTTGTGTAGTTGAGAGAATCTTAGATGTCCCTACCTTCTGTGCCATATCTATTATTACTTTGATTTTCCTAAGTAAAAATATTCTTGGATGCCTCTCAATACATTAATATTACTTTGAGTTGTTGTTCCCTTTATTATGGTCTTCCATGTGTCAAGTTCATGAAACACACCTTCTTCTAATCTTAAGACAACCTCATTTCCTTGGTCACACATTGTGCCAACACTTAGCAAGTCTTTCCTTAATCCACCAACGAAAATAAAATTATCAACTTTAATATTTTCTTTTAGAAAAACAAATCCTTTACCTTTAATGATATAAGGTGATACATTTCCAGAATTAGCATTCTTTTCTATCTCTAATGCATAGTATGAAATGTGTTTATCTATATCACCTTTCATGTGTTTTGAGCATATGATGTCAATGTAACATTGATTCTTGACGTTTTGCAAACAATTCTATGACACAACTTTCATATTCTAGGTACTACCTTTTCCATACCTTAGAAGTTGTTGATATTTTATCCTTTTGAAATGTTGGCTATAATTTTCTCTTGCATTCAGATTCCTCATGTCCAAAGTTATTGTAAAATGAGCATTCAAACTTGTCGTTAAGAGGTGAGAAATTATTGCAGGTGTTTTTCTTCCTTCCTATCTCATTCATTTGTTTTCTTTCTTCTCTAGTCATGATGGTTTTGTATGCAACACATTGAGCAGCATTGTGACCAAAATTATGACATGAGAAACATTGTCCATTAAAGTAGAAATTCCTTTTATCATAGAATCTTCTTGTGTTGTTTACCTTTTGACTGATGCTTCTCTTATTTTTTGTCCTTGAATTGGAGTGGACATGATTTACATGTGAAGTATGTTTATTCTTTTGTTCAAGGTTGGAGATTTGATGACTATTTTTTACTTCTTTTAGATAACTTCCAGTTGTTATAGAGGATTTTTATGTATTTTATGTTTCTCCATTGTATCCAAGACCTGTCTTCATAAGAGGAGAGAAATGAACCTTAATAATTTCATCTAAGGTTTCATATCCTTTAGCAAATATATGATTTAGATTATTTTCTTCTCAAGTTCCTTTCTTAGACTTATTATTTCACATTATCACTTCTCATTATGATTTTATTTTTCTATGAGTTGATTATTTAAACTATGTATGGCTACTTTTTTTTATTCTAAACATACTTTAAGCTAAGTGATTTCTTCAATGAAAAAACCCTTTTCCTCTAAATAATCCACAGATTTGTCATCAAACTCATTATTACTTCTTTCAAATTCCTTGAGTAATTTAAGATCTTGATCAAAATCTCCTTCTTCACTATTTGACCAACCATCACTATCTTCGTCACTATAATAAATTTTCTTATTTTCAAATAGTTTCATATTTCCCTTTGTAATTTTATTCCACTTTTCATCGTTTTCTTTATAAGGACACTTAGCAACATAATTAACAACTCTACCATAAGCACATAACTTGAAGTGAAGCTTAACTTTGAACCTTCTGGTGACTAGATGGAGTTGATATACAAAATTTACCTCATGTTCTTATGATATATAACTTGATTCCCTATGTTATTCCTTTTCCTTTCATCTTGCAGTTGCTTTGAATGCAACTTCTCTGATTTATGAGGGACCTCCTTTTCTCATTTCAAAGGAAGATAGGATCCTATGAAGTTGTACAAATATAAGGCTGTAAAGATCCTGCTTTTCCTCAATGGTAGATTTTGGGTGAAAAAAGGTGCCTTTTAGAACTCCTAATTATCCCACATTAATCATCAATCCGGGGAATTTCTCTTATTTCAAGAGTGTACACAGTACGTGGCTACTATTAATTCACAGAGTAATGTTTCCTAAATTGTAGTACAGATCTTGAAACAAGAATAAATGGAAGCATCTAATAAACTCCAATTGCAATTATTAAAAGGAATATCAAAGCTTAATATTCTACTGAAATCAAACCTTACAATAATTCAAGCAATAATATCATCATTCGAGAGCACAGTAGTAATAAATCACCTCTACTTATCTGATTCAATCTAAATTATACTAAATATCTACACAGCATTCAAGATAGGAATGATATCACTTATGAGAGTCCAGTAGCAATAATCAAACTCTTGCAGATGATTAAATCAATATAATGCACTATTTAGATAATTTGTGTTGTAATGAAAAAAATTAGATCAAATGATAACGATGTACATCAGCACATAACATATATTATTTTGATATAAGAAAGTAATGAAAAATAATGAAATAAACTCACAGAAACAAGGAATTATCAACCTAACCAACTCTAACAGATTTGGAAATATAACACAAGGAAGTAGTTAACTTCACCAAAGGCCAGGCCCTTAGCTGCCAACGAGCAATGCTAAATTACTTCTGATAATGCGAGAGAGCAGAAACTTCAATTATATATTAATCATCAAAATTTAGTAACATTACAGTATAATCTAATTCTCCAACGATGCAATCTGTAATTAAAAATAACTTGAAAAATAATAAATGCGATCCCTCAGGGTCTCCCGATCCTGAGGGATTCGCAACCGATTTCTAACTTAAGGCATCTTTTCTATTCCATGTTGATCCCTCTGATTTGGTCTCAGCCTTTTCCGCAACCGACGATTTCCTTCCTTTGCTTGTTGGATTCTGTTGTCCCAACATCAGGGAACAACAATCGTTGCTTTGTCACTTTCCTACATAGAAAAATGTAAGAGTTAATTAAATCGTAACTGTAAACAATTCCTTAATTTCTTACATAATTCTTCAATATATTAACACATTAAGATAAGAAAAAGATAAGAATCAAGGAAAATGATGATAAACTTAGTAGTAAATATATACCCATTTCGTAACTCAACATACTCCCCTGATTACCCTGTTTCATGTCCTCATGAAAAGCAATGATTTTGATGGAGTGCAGTTAATGAGTAAGATGGATAAGGGGCATCAAAAATTGGTCTGAAACCATGCTGTTGAGCTAAGAGTGCAAAAGTGGGTCCTTCCTTACCTTCAGGAAAATCATAGATGGCCTTGTAACCTTCAAGAGGATACCAAATGATGGGACTATGAAACCGACAACCTAACCAATAGGGTCCTTCTCTTAAAATGAGGTTGTTATATCTAATAAAATGGGCTGCAGTTGCTTTAAAATTTCGGTAATGAAATGGTTACCTATTCTCCACACTACTAGTTGAGACCGTCCATCTAAGCTTGGACATAGTCAGAGAGGTTTCTTGAATGGATTGAAAATATGATACTCTGTTTTGTACAATCTCTTTATGAATAGGCCCTAAGGTTTTAATTACCTCTTCCCTTTTCATCAGACTCTTGTGGTTGGAAAGAATTTGCAAAGGGTGCTTTGGCTCACTTCTTACCCACAGATCCAATATATGCTCTTGTCTTTGGAAGGCTTTATGATCTTTGAACCATTTAAGTTGATTAACTACAAACGAAATAAAGGCCTGGAATTGGACATCTCCCAAAAAAGTGTTAGGGTTCTTTTCTACCTCATCTGCTAATACAAAATTGTGCAGGTAAACTTCACAGAGCAACCTTTCAACCTTTACACCATGTTGTTTGCAAAAATTTATAAAATCTTCAACAATTTTTAATTCAATTGGTTTTCTAACTCTTACGGCATTAATTTTCAATAGCAAGTATCGCTTTAACAAAAACAAGATGTAGTTAGAGTCGGGAGCCCTACATGCCAAGTAATCTGTATATAATGAGCAGATGGTATCTGTCCGATCTATGAACTTATCTAATCTGAGCTCGATTCTCTCTATTTTATCCTCTGATTTTTTGTATCTATCAAAGGTATCGCTCTCTGTCACATTCATTTCTTGAAGCTGCCTCTGCAATGCTTGATATCTTTGCTGGGGAATAGTTTCCTTTTCAAGTCGTTCTAATGTGAGCCGAGCCTGTGCTAACTCTTTCTAAAGATTCAGAATAATGGGGTCACCGTGTGTCATGATGTGTTTAACTTGTATGCTTGTCTGAGTCTCTTTATCATGGAAGGTCGAAGCCTCTGTCTGAGTAGCCATGCTGTGAGAGGGTACATCCTCTCTCTGAGTAGCTATATCTGAAAAAATTGCATGTTTTTATTCTTTAATGATGACTGGTTGAATGGGTATGGGCTCGGTTTGATTCCCTATAGCTCTCTCTTCATGTCATTTTGTTTTTACAGTCGCATTTGTTGTCTCTAGGTTTTTGTCCGGGACCTTTCTTGCTGTGATTTATTTTATTTTTCTTCTAAGCCTTTTTACTATTTTGTGTAGCTTTTGTATTTCTTTCCTAAGCTTTTTCAATTTTTGCCTATACTCTTTTAGAGGAGAAACTATTTTGCTAATAATCTCATTAACAGTTTCTACCTCTAAAGAGGCTGGTTGCCTATCTTAGCTTTGTTCTAAGGGGACCGTGTCTCCTGATTGAATATTGGCTTCATGAAGTATCTCTGTCTTTACTTCTTCTCTTGGCCTATGTTTTCCGTACTTAGGCTTACCTGGCTATTTTCTATCGGAAGTGTGTCACCGGGTTGGTGCACTACTTCCCGAATGGCCTCTACATCAGTTTCTACTTCATGGCTTGCATCTTTTAAGGGAGATGGACTCTTGGTATTACCAACATTTTCAGGAGATTGGGTTGCTCCTAAGCTAGAATTGAGCATGCTTTCAGGCTACATGTAATCACTCTTGTTAGCCATGACATGGGCCAAATCAATATCTTGCAACAATTCATCTTGGGGACTCATACTTGGTACTGATTCATTTATTTTTTCATCTCTAGAATGCCCTATTTCTTCCTCATGGTATAACTTAGGGTTATCCCGGCCTTCTGTCTCTGGCTACAAGTGTTGTTCATTTACTGGGCTAGATAATTCTCAAGGTTGACTAGTACTACCTTGAGGATTTTCGGCCGCTCCTAATATTGACCTCAACCTTGGAGATTGTCTGCGCTTTTGAGGTATGTTTCTTGAATGGGTATTCCTATTCATTTTATGAACCGGGTTAAGTGTAGGCAGGTCTGAACCACCCTCAAGAGATAATATTAGGTCACCCAAGCTTGATTGTTGCCGAGCGAGGTTATGGCTAACTATTAGCTAGATCAGATAGTGGTGGCTTACTATGACTTGTATGTGCTAGGACTGTCTTAGCCTCTCAGTAGTGTTATGAAGTAAAGAGTTCAATAATGCAGGTAAATTAACAGAGCTTTTTCATTTTAGAACTATTAAGAGTTTCAGTTGACGCGGCCTTACCACATCTTTTCGCCCATCGCATGTAATGTAGTTCTAGACGATTCTTGCTATTTCTCCCCATAGCTCTCCAAATGAAGATGGACAAAATCCTTTTCCCTTTTTTACCATCTCCTGTCCTTCGTCTCTAAAATCCTCGATAGTGTCCTGTAGCTTCAACAGCTTATCAGCCCACACAGGTCCTTCTGCTAGTAACCTAGATGCTTCTGCTATCACTGTGTCTAATACAGTGATTTTCTTGCCCCTTACCAAAGATATTCAATTCTGTAGCTTTCACAACAACTCAATGGCAATTTCCTCGTTGGGTGGTTGAAATATCGTAAAGTATGTTATCCACCTGGCTTGAGCTAAAATTGCCCTAGCTACATCAGAAACAACCATTATTAGTGGTTCTATGCGTACTACTCTTCCTCTCATCGTGCTGGAATTCTGCAAACGATAAGTGTAGTAGGAAAAAAAAAACAACACAGCGATGAACGGAGCTAAGTGATGGAACAAAAAATAAATATAAATACTATTATTGAGGGTTGTTATCATACTACATTCTTTGCGATCATGGAATGTCGTATCATTCTATAAAATATAATGAGAAAATGACAGTGCATTCATAAGTACATGGGAGGTCCCGCCCCCCTTCGAATTGATAGGTCACCTACGACTGAATAAATGAAATGGGTAGGGCACTGGCGGTGAAGTATAGGGGTAATGGATTGGCAAGGTATGCTTATTAATGATAGGATCATAAAGGATATGGGGGTGGTGAAATCAAGGCTTGTACCGAGAATTATGAATAAATGATAGGCTGTCATGATGTGATATGATAAAGAAAAAGGGACAACATAGGTAATAACACTTCTGTGTCATTATTCCACTTTAAAATGTTGTGATTGATTTAAAAAATATATATTCATGCATAAATGTTCAAGCTATTTTAGGACCATAATCTCTCCATAAAAAAGTTTATAAGAAGATTGTATTATAATAGTTATTGATGTAAAATAAAGCTTCAATACCATCAGCAAAGCTTCTGTTTCCCGCAGCCATTCATAACCTGAACAGAATTGCGTTTTAAACCTTGGGAACCATGATCCTCTATGTAGAATTGGAGAAGTGTCTTATGATGTCCATAATAGAGACCAATGTGTTGGATAGGTGACTAGATGAACACATTGCCATTCACTGGGAAGTAGTGAAAGTGGTCAGACTGGCTCATGATGAGACCTCCTGTTTCCAAGGATTTTTATTACATCCATTGGATCATATCCCTGGTGTGGTGACCATAGTGGGAATGCCACTTCACTGCTTCCTTATGATCATGATAGGTTGGCTCGTGATGAGACCCCCTATCCTCCATCTGAAAAAATCATAAAAGTGTTAGTGAATATATATATATATATATATATATATATTCTTTTTTTCTTTTTTTCTTTTAATCCCCATTTTATACATACAGGGTGGCTCATCAGTCCTTAAGAGTAGGGATGGCAGAAGAATTTTGACATAGCAATATATAAAAAAATATACCCATGATCTTATTGATAATATGTAGAGAGAGTTATACAAACAAGGGGGAACCATCATGGTATAGATACTCAATCAGTTTGATTTATAATTGAAATAAGGATAGTAAAGTGAGATAGATAATTATGTCCTTTTCTTTTTCTTTGGATCATCACAAAGCAATCTTGTTAAAGATGATAATATTCATGGTATTTTCCTGTTCCACTAGACCTCCATATTTTTTGTCTTTAAATTCCAAGAATGAAACAGGGGTGGTCTAGGGAATATTATACAAGGAAGAGAAAGAGGATGTTCTAAAAAATATTCACAACATGTTGTTCTTTGAAAGAAATAGAAAAAGAAAAACCCACACAAAAAGTGTTGTTCCTTGTAAGGAACAACAAAAGAAAATAAGAAAAAATGTGTTGTTCCTTAAAGGGAACATCATTTGTTCCATATAAGGAATAGAAAAAGAAAATAAAATAAAAAATAAAATAAAAAATTGTTCCTTATAGGGAACAACAAAAGAAAACACATGCAAAAATTGTTGTTCCTTATAGGGAACAATAGTTGTTCCCTGTAAGGAACAGCAAAGAAAGCTATACACAAAAAAAGTGGTTCCCTATAGGGAACAACAACACAAAATTCACATGAAAATTGATGTTCCCTATAGGGAACAACAAAGTGAAATACACACACAAATTGTTGTTCCCTATAGGGAACAACAGTCGTTCCCTGTAGGAAACAACAAGGGAAAATAGAGAAAGAAAAGAGAAAAAAACTAATGTACAAGCAAATCCAATCAAACAGAAAGGTAAATTTATGTACAAGTTTAAAGAAAAAGTACATTTCTTCACTAGATTGGCACTGTGGAAGGGTTTACCTCCTTAGCAAGAATTTGTATTGTGGAATCTTCTCTTATCTATTGGTAAAAGAATTGCTTTGTAAGTGGTTTGTGATATAGGCGTAGTCGATGTCCGTTTAATTTAAAAGTGTAGCCAAACCCATCAATGGTGGCTAATGTAAGGGTGCCATTATCATTCACCACTTGTATCTCATAAGTGCCTAACCATCTGGTCTGGAGTTTTCCTGGGAAATCCTAGAACCTAGAATCATACAAAAGTGCCCAATCACCTGCATGGAAGACCTTCTTCTTGATGAGGGCATCATGCCATTTCACTCTTTGTTGTTGGATTAGTGTTGTATGTTGAAGAGATGATAGACAGATTTCATCCAATTCATTGATTTGAAGTAACCTATTGATCTATGCTTCATTCAAGTCCAAGCCTACTTCTTGAGCTATCCTCAATGTTTGAATTCCAAATTCTATTGGGAAGATAGGTTCTTTTCCAAACACTAGCTGATATGGGGAGCATCTTGTTATATAATGTCTGAATTTTTTAATAGCATAAATAACAACTAAAAACCCCCTTTTTGTTACTATGTAATTCAATTCAGTGGGGGATAATTTTTTGCTAATGTAATATATAGCATAGGGTTTCTTTTCTTCTTCTTGGCCAAGAACTGCTCCAATGGCTGTGTCTGATGCATCTTCCAAAATTTGGAATGGTATATCCCAGCTTGGTCCTCGTAGAACTGGTGTTGGTGATACTAGTTGTTTTAGATCTATAAAGGCAGTGTCACATTTTTCAGTCCATATAAAATCACTATTTCCTGTTAAGGCATATAATGGTGCAATAATTCGTGAAAAATTCTTGATAAATATACAATAATATCCAGAAAATCCCAGAAAAATATGCACCTCTGTTAGAGTGCGGGGTGTAGCTAGTAAGAGAATTACCTGTATTTTTTCCGAAACTACCTCAATTCCAACTGCTGAAATGTAATGACCCAAGATCAGGTCTTCTGTCATCATCATATGGCACTTTTGTGACTTAAACATAGGCTAGTAGCAATACACCATTCCAAAAAAAATTCCAAATTTTGTAATGCTTGCTCAAAGTCATCTCCATAGGGTGTGAAATCATCCATGTATACTTCCAATCCCTCATTTATCAAATCTGCAAAAATACTGAGTATGTCTTGTTGGAATGTGGCAGGTGCATTACACAATCCAAAAAGTAATACACTATAGGCGAATGTTCCCCATGGACAGGTAAAGGCAGTCTTATTCTAGTCTTCAGGGGCAATTTGAATTTGGTTATAGCCGCTGAAGCCATCCAAGAAAGAGAAAATTTCTTCCCTGCCAATGTATCTAAGACCCGATCAATAAATGGAAGGGGCAAGTGGTCTTTTTGTGTTGCCTTGTTGGGTTCTCTATAGTCAATAGATATTCTCCATTTACCATTCTTTTTGGGAACCACGACTAATGGAGAAACCCATTTACTGTCAAATATAGGATAAATAAAATTGGCATCTAACAGTTTTTGAAGTTCTTCTTTAATAATGTCTTTCAGGTGAGGGTCTAATATATGATGAAGTTGTCAAAGGGTTTTGGTATCTTTCTCAGTGTAGATGTGATGCATGCATATCTGAGGGTCGATCCCTTTCATATCTGAGTAGTCCCAAGCAAAAGCCTCTTTATTTTTCCTAAGAACTTGAGTAAGCTTTTGTTGCTAGTCATCACTTAGATTACTGTTAATGTTCAGGATTTTCTCTGGCTTGATTTCGATCGGTTTGCCATTATAAACAGTGGTTGTAGGGATTGTTTGGTTATTGATTTCTCTCAGGGTATTTTCTTCGATTTAATTGTCAAGGACTGATTTGATCATATGGAATTTTAAATTGGATACTATGGCAGGATGATTGATAAAAGTATTAATAATATCGTCTTCAATTTGGTTTTTGAATTCAATGGCATCTACCACAGTTAATGGTGACTGAATATTTTACGTGAAGTATGTTGCAGGTTGTTTCCCGGTTTTCATAATAGTCAATCTTGGCTAAGCAGGGGGGTTATAAAGCTAAATTTTTCACATCATTCCCCCAGGTTATAGTCATACTGCCTATCCAGCAGCTGATATAAGCATCAGCAGTTGCTAGCCAAGGCCTTCTTAATATTAAAGGATGTCCATCTAGCCGGTTTCTAGGGTTGATGATCAAGAAATCTGCTAGGTATTCCCAAGACTCTACAGACACCATTACATCTTATAATGTCTCTTTTGGTTTGAAAACCAATCGGTCAGCCAATTCCAGCAAGGTCATGGCTAGATCCAAGGTTGTAATGCCAAGTTTTTGATAGGTTGTTATTGTGAGAATATTAATGGTTGCTCCTAAATCAACTAATGCATTAGGGAAGGAACATCCATTTATTTGTACTGTGACTATAGGGTTTCCTAGGTCCTCATATTTTAGCAGTGTTTCTCTGCCTGATAATAAATAAAACAAAGTCCTGACTACATGCACAGTTTGGGTTGTTTTTATTATCCTCTTTGGCCTTTTCATACACAATTCCTTAATAGTTTTTGCATAAATTAGAATGTCCTAAATAGCCTGGAGGAGAGGTATTTTCACGCACAGATTTTTTAATTCTCTGAGAAGATCAAAATCAGGATATTCTATTGAGCGGGGTATAATCAATCTCTCTAGGAATGGTGGAGAAGAGGTAATAGTTTGATCGTGGCTTTTTTGTCTACTCTTATTCTCCATTTGAGGCGTTTGTTCTACAGATAACTGATCTTATAATTGTATATTTTTATCCTTCTCCAATTCAATCTTCCGTCCGATCTTAATTTGAGTTCATTACACTCCCTCAACTCAGTTTCTGGCTCTAGTCCTTCCATAATTTGTACGGATTGGACTGGTCTATTGTTGGGATTCAGGTTGGGTTGGGATGGGAGGTCTGGTCGTAGATTGGATTGCAGGTTCTGTTGCAATGTGTAAGGTGCTGGTAAGGTTGGTTGTGAAGTAGAGGGAGACCATTGGGAAGAATAAGGGTTGTTCTTCCAAAATGGTGGTGGGTAAGGGAAATTTTGTGAACTATTGTTATTTGGATTTGACTGATTAGGCCATGGTGGCATAAAAAATGCTTGAGGTGGAAAAAATGATGGGTGATTCTACCATGTTACCCCTTAATATTGCTGAGAATTATATTGCGAGGAAGGAAAAAGTGAAGATGGATCGATAGGCATACCTGTCCAACGTGCTTTCCATTGGTGACGCTGGTTTAACAAATATGTTGGTTCAACTTCTTCTTCCGCTTCCTTGAAGATTGTTTTCAAACCTGGGAGTGATGGGCAGCTTTCCATGGCATGCACTTTAGGGCATATAGCGCACATTCGTATCGCATCTAGATGGAATTCTTTATGGTTGTACTTTTGTCTGCAGCGGGGGCATAAAATAGCCAGGTTTTGTTCTACTATAACCTGATTTTTCTTAGCTTGCATGACATCCAATTGTGTTGTCAAAGTCCCCAGGATATATTTCTTGAAATCCTTTAATAGATTTCCGATTTAACTTCGTGTAACACTTTTTCCTGAAGCTTTACTGCCTCTTAGGTTTGTGTCATGTCCAACTGGTTTCAGCCTCAAACTGCCCCTGGCACACTTGATGCACAAATTTACAATATCGTTATAACTTTCTTGATAAATATCACCTTTAACCATTATATTTAGTGTCTCTACCCATTTCTCTTTGATACCTCTAATCAATGTGGTTTTTAGAACATTATCAGGCAGATTTTTATAAGGAGATCTTTGTAGATTATATTGGAAATGTTCTACATGTTCTTCCAAAGTCTCGCTAGGCTTGGCTACCATTAGAAAGATTTCATCTTTCAGTTCTCTAGTTTGGCAGTAATATTGGTATTTTTTAAGGAAATATATTTTCATTTGGTCCTAATCATTGATGGTGCCTCCAACAAGTCCCATGAACCAACAGAGAGCGACTCCCTTCAAATGCATCGGGATCTTCTGAAGTTAGCCCATGAAGTAGGAATGTTCTGTAATGGGATAGCCTTCATGGGAGCATTGACAACTATGTCAATGATAGGGTATTTAAATTTAGAAGTTTGAGTTTGCTGGTTATGAGCCATTTGGTTAAAACTATGCCAATATCCTTCAGGGATCTCCGAAGCTGGAGAGTTTTTCCTAAGATGCCTACTGGAGGCTGGAAAAGTTTTAACAGCACTACCTTGGTTCGGAAGAATGGGTATCCTTTGCCCAGTCACTATTTCAGGAGATGTAGATTCTAGTAATTCAATTTCAGGCTTATATGTTTCTCCTTCTCCTTCACAGAGGTTGCAAGAATTTCCTTCTTGTGGAGGGTAGGCTTGTATGTTCTCAGTATCTTGAAAACTCTACTCAGCCCTTTCAGTTTTTTTATGAATATCAGCATTAGCTAAATATGGTGATTCTGTAGTTTGAAGGAAGTCAATATAACATTTGGCAGCAATAATTCGGGGTCCTACTGATGACTAAGACTCATCTTTTCTTAATATTTTGTTAATAAAATTTCATCGTCCAAGGGTCACCGGTCTCTTATATTTTTGAGGTTTTGGAGGAACAATTTTTCCCTTGTGAGGTTTCTTACTCAGTCATGCAAAAAAATCAAATGTTTATTTCTACCTTAGGTTCCTAACAATTCAGCTGGAAAGCGGGCGAGGGAGCAGGCATTTTACCTTGTCTATACGCAGGTTCTTACCTTATGTTTTTAATACCCAATTCTCTCTCAAGCATCAAACACCTACTTCACTTTTCTGTAATTGTGCTGAAAAGCGGGCAGACAAGCAAGCACTTTACTCACTCATTACGTTTTTTCTTACCTTCCATTTTCAATACCCAGTTCTTCCTCAACAACAATTATCAGATATACATCACTCTTTGTAAATGGCTATACTCGCCCCAGCAACGGCGCCAAAATGTTGGGTGACAAAATGTGCCTTTTAGAACTCCTAATTATCCCACATTAATCATTGATCCAGGCAAGTCCTCTTATTTCAAGAGTGTACACAATATGTGGCTACTATTAATTCAGAGAGTAATGTTTCCTAAATTGTAGTACAGATCTTGACACAAGAATAAATGGAAGCATCTAATAAACTTCAATTTCAATTATTAAAAGGAATATCAAAGCTCAATCTTCTACTAAAATCAAACCTTACAACAATTCATGCAATAACATCATCAGCCGAGAGCACAATAACAATAACTCACCTCTACTTAGCTGATTCAATCTAAACTATACTAAATCTCTACACAACATTCAAGATAGGAATGATATCACTTATGAGAGTCTAATAGCAATAATCAAACTCTTGTAGATGATTAAATCAATACATTGCATTGTTTATATGATTTTCATTGTAATGAATGAACTTAGATCAAATGATGATGTACATCAGCACAGAACATATATTATTTCGATATAAGAAAGTAATGACAGCTAATGAAATAAACTCCCAGAAACAAGGAATTATCAACCAAACCAACTCTAACAGAATCAGAAATATAACAAAAGGAAGTAGTTAACTTCACCAGATGTGGGGCCCTTAGCTGTCAGCGAGCACTGCTAAATTAATTCAGATAATGCGAGAGAACAGAAACTTCAATTATATATTAATCATCGAACTTAAGTAACATTACAGTATAATCCCGTTCTCCAATGATGCAATCTGTAATTAAACTTACGACTTGAAAAATAATAGAGGTTCTCCCTTTCATCCTACAATCACTTTCTTTTATAATTAGAAAGGGTAAAAAGTAAAGAGTAAATGCCATCCCTCAGGATCTCCCAATCCCGAGGGATTCACAACTGATTTCTAACTTAAGACATCTTTTCTATTCCGTGCTGATCCCTCTGATTTGTTCTCAGCCTTGTCCACAACTAATGCATTCCTTCCTTTTCTTGTCAGATTCTATTGTCCCAATGTTAGGGAATAGCAATCATTCCTTTTTTACTTTCCTACATAGAAAAAGGTAAGAGTTAGCTAAATCGTAACTGCAAACAATTCCTTCATTTCTTACAATAATTCCTCAATAGATTAATGCATTAAGATATGAAAAACATAAGAATCAAGGAAAATGATGATGAACTTAGTAGTAAATACATACCTATTTCGTAACTCAACAGTAGACACTTTTTAATCAAATTTAGGAGTTACATATCTTAATATTTTCTATACTAAAATTGTGTCCTTTATATCTGCACCAAGGTCTCTCTTACGATTCACAATGTCATCTATTTGTAAACAATACTTTCATCATTAGGAATCTTGAGAATTTCATATTGAATTCTAAGAGTTTGGAGATTAAAAATTTTTACCTTGTCATTGCCTTCATAGCTCAGGATGATCATGTCCCTTATTTCCTTTGTTGAATTTAGCTTCATAACTTTTAAATTTTTTTATTTTTTTAGGCTTTCCAATAACGCATTGAAAACTTTTGCATTGGTTTCATATTTTTTATTTTCTGTTGCATGTGTGGGAACTACAGCTGGATACTGGTAACCTCCTTCAACAAGTGCCCACACATATGATCGAAGAGGCTCTAGATGAGATATTATTATTGTCTTCCAAAAAACTAAATTACATTCGTTCAAGGGTGTTGGTCAAATAGGTGATGTTCTATATTGATTGCTCATCTTGGCAGGTATTCCTTTAAGTGATCAAGATTCTTCTGAAGGATCTTCTCTGATACCATTTTTTGGGAAAAATACTAAGAGGGGTGGGGGGTCGGGGGGCCGGAGGAATCGGTATTTTAAAAACTCATGCAAACTTTTACTTTTCCTTTATGAATTTTGTACATTACTTGACTAAAGAAAACTAGTGTATGTACGCGATTTCTATTAAGAAAACTAGCATATACCTAGTAAACATATCATTTAGATAAATCTTCATTTACTTGACTTAAATGAGTGCATCAGTGATTGATCAGACATTTGATAAGTAGTAAACATGTGAAGTAAGAATACATTAAACAATCACAAATAAGAAACACATATGAACACCAGGATTTAAGGTGGAAATCCAATGTTGAAGAAAACCATCATTGTTGTCCTCTCATTCTTCAATATTACTATTACGTAAAACCTCTTACATTCTTGTACTGGAGCAAAGTCATAACAACGTGTAAGCACCAACTTGTTGAAGGCTGCCACCTTCACTTTCTCTCCATCTCCTACTAGAAGGGAGCTCCAAACCCCTAATCTCGTTTACCAACACCCACTAGAAGGGAGCTTCAGCCCCCTAATATGATCAGCAGCTACTACTGGTAGGAATATTTAATAGGGGGTATCATGTGGGAAGGTGGACACTTGTTACTACAGAGGTGTGTTGCAGCTCACGAATTAAAGATGTTACAAGAAAACCAAATGCATATGAACATGTGATCATAAATTTTTGTACCTTGGGATTTTGATGCATGAGAATCAACCCAACCTATACAAAATCAACAAAAAAAGATGAGCTTCTAGAAAGTGGACATGACCATGAGGATAAATTTTCCTTGAATGCACTGATTTTTCCTAGTTTCTATTGATAATGAACACTTTTAGAGATTATTTTGAAATATTTATAGAGAAAATCATGGAGTCGTAGTGATCTATGGAAATTTAATTTCCTCTATAAATATATCCTTTGAGGATTGGAGAAAATTACCATTAGATGAACAAAAGGCCTGTCAAGACAGAGAGGCCATGAGAAGTAATTGTGTATTTTTTAATAAATTATTCCTATGTGTTTTTATATATGTGTTATATTATTATTGTATGAATATTTGGTATATATGCACGACATGCATTTTGAGTTGCACATGTGTTGCATGGCTCAGAGGAGGAGAACCAAATGAGTAAAGGATGGTCACTTAAAGTTCCAATTACAAATTAAATGAACCTAAATTGAAAGCTTTGTGTACAAGGGAACAGTCATAATGCAGTTGGAAGTACCATTAAGACTGTGATTTAAGAGTATTTAGAAATTAACTTTGCATGGAGATGATCAATTGTGCACAAGAGGGTGTGGATACATGAGAAAAGGAGTGAAACATGCAATGTTGAAATTTGGTATTGACCAAAGAGCGTGAGGAATAACGTTACCTGCAACATGACAGAAGTCACTATGGTGCTTTCTCCCTTTCGACGCATGAGTTTTTTTAAAACCCTACATTGCATTGTTGACTCGTAGGACACTGTAGTTTTGAATTTTTGGTGTGGATTTTCATGCGAGGACCATGTGTGCGAAGATAATGTTCTTGGTGAAAGAAGCACAAAATTGAGTATTAAAGGTTTATTGTGCACCCATAACCGATAGGTCCAAAATCAAGGCCAATAAAAATATTGAAAACGATAGACCCAAAAAATCATTCTCATCAAAAGTCACTTTATATGGCACTTGTTCATATGACCTTATTTGAAGTAATCAATTTAATTAAAAAGAAAAAAATGACATTACCACTTTAGAGATAAACCTCAATCTTGGATTTGTATATGTTGCTGAGGATGTTCTAAAATATTTCCTCGAGGCTAAATTCATACTATTTACTTAATAATTATTTATAATTAAATTAAAAAATTTGAAGCACTGTTCCAAAATAAATACGCTTATGAACATTAAAATAATTAACAATATATATATATATATATATATATATATATATATTTGAAACTAAAAATGTGAAAATACATTATATTATTTAACTACAATTTACTCTAAAATAACTATGTTTAAAAAGCCACAATAAAGATCTAATTTTATGTATAAAAATATATTAAAAAAACAAATGAAATATAAATAGCAAATTTCAAATAAAAAACTTGTATGTAAACAAAAATAAGAATTTTAGAAGGTACACAAATTTTTTTACTCATATATAACTCCTAAAATTAAATTTTGTATACCATTATAGAAAAATAATTTAGATTTGTCATATTACAAACTTTCTTGACTTGTTAAGTGAACATAACTATAGTGATTTAGAAAATATTTTATGTCTTCTTTTTTATTATAAAAATAAAATTTTAGTAAGTATCACTTAATCTCTTACTTTCGTAAGCTCCAATGGACCATAATGGCATTTTTGCTACATCTTCATCATCATCATAATCATCAATAATATTATAGAAATGTTTTAAATAAATATTAATTTTTTATATAGTAAATATAATTTATTCATCTAAATTATTGTATAAATAAGAATGAAATATTAAGATATAAAGAAATATAATATGTTAACAATTTATAAATAATATGGTGCTAATAGAGAAATAATATAACCTTTAAGGTATTTTATAATATTGAGGTTATTAGCATGGAAGTTATAAATAATCTTACTTAACTTTTTAAAAAGAAAAAAATAATATAATAATTGTAATTTAATATAATAATTAGTGATGTTTATATAATAAATATAAATTAATTTTTTATTTGTGATTGGAGACTATCTTTGGTCCCTGAAGATTTATGGAGTTATTATCCAGAACTTTGGATGGATTACACATATTACATAGTGTTATTAAGGAAATCTCTAACAATAATTTTCTATTGTAAATAATAGTATAATAATTATGCAAAAATAATATAATATATGAAGAATTAAAATCTGAATAAATAAATAGGTATTATTATAGTTTAATTTAAATATATATTATTTTATAAAATTTCACATAAATAAAAATAATAATTAGCATAATAAAAAAAATATTTACTAATAACTTATAAATTATGTAGATACAATTTGTATGATGATATACATAATTTATATCACTCACGCATGTAAATTAGAGACATTTTCCTAATTATAATTATCCAATGGTAAATTTGTTTTACTATGACTTATTAGTTGTTAATATATTTGTGTAAATTTTTATTATTAAAATAATTATTTATGTTTAAAATGTTGATAGTAAATTACTAAATATTTTTATAATATTATTTTATATAAATTTATTTTATAATTTACTTATAAAATATATTATATAAATTATATAGTTATTTTGATATTATTAAAATATATAATTTTGATAACTATATAAGTAGCAAAACACTATATCTACTGATTGTTAGGTGCTATAAATTGATCCGATTTTTCTGAAGATGGAGAGGTGAGGTGTTAGGGCTTGAAGGTCATGGGGCTACGGCTATGTGGCAGTGTCTCATCAAAGGTGTACAACAGGGAAGAAAGATGGATTGATCTAGTCTGATTCAGATCTCAGGAGATGGCGGCGGTCGAATAAGGGCCAATATCTAGCATCTTGCAGACGCTGGGAGCAAACTGTCATAGAAGTGACTTCTTCGAGAACTTGGCAGAAGCTCTTTGATGGTAGGGAAGTGGAAAAGGAATAATTTATGGATGGATCTCAATGGAGGGACGACAATGGAGGCCCCAATTTTCGAGAACGGCTTGGAGGCAGGTTCTCTGTGCAGAGGGCCTACAAGCCACCAGGGGATCGTAGAGGGGATTCTCACTCTATCATCTTGGTAAATTGGGTTACTCAAGCTATGCCCATAAGGGGTAAAACTATCCCTAATTTTTGAATTTATTGCATGTTGCTATGTTTTTATTGATTACATTTGTATATATGAAGACTAGGGTTCCTTACTCTTGACGAGGGCAGCGTGGGGGGTAAAGCCTCACTGGTTACCTTTGCGGCACAGATTAAGGGAATGGGGTGTGGTTAGACCCACCTGTGGGCTCTCCTCCATTCTCATCTTCATGCCCCTAGACAAAGCGTATGATCTGTTGGTGGGATTGGCACTAAAAAATATAGCACAGACAAAGGAGTTGGGGACTATACCCTGAAAAATAGTTTTCATATTTACATAAAAAATTATAGATGGGAAATCAAGAACACTCTAGGTACAAGATGTGGATTTGGTCATAGACCTGAACCATAATATCCAAGTGTCAACTGGTTTCCCATCCACAAAAAAAACCCTGATATATTCATGGAAGGTACTACAGGAAGAAGCCCAATTAAAAGAATACCATATCTAGAAGAATTCTTCCATTATCCCGAATTTAAGGCTAAAAGGTTGAACTCTAGGAGAAAAAACGTCCACTAGAGCTAAATAGAACATAACAACTCGACCAATGAGGGGAGCCAACCATGCCAAAGCTGGCTCCCCAAATGGTGTCTCGTACAGGAACATTCTGTAGGGGAAAAATGCAGTAGAAACAACTTCTGAACCAATAGAGAATACTCCCAAACCATACATTATGGAGCAACTAAATTGCGTGCTAGAACTGAATAATAATGCATCAGAGATCGATGAATATCACTCCACATTCAAATCACAGGCAATAATTTGCAGATTTAACTATTTTTGGCCCAAACCAATGGAGATTTTTCGTTGGATTTTCACCAATTGGACTATGGATTATGATATCCATCTGTACTCCAAGGGGTGTTTTATTTTTAATTTCTCCTCTACAGAAGCCAAAGATATCATTCTTGGGGTAGGATCATGGTTGTGGGGTTCTACGAAACTCTATATCACACCTTTGTTCCTTGATTTTGACGCAAATACGATGGAGATAACCAGAATGTTGTTTTGGGAACTGTTGTATAATCTCCTCCATTTTTGGAATGAACATGTACTAGAAGGCATTGGAAATAGTATAGGGAGATACATAAAAGCAGACATACAACGCCTGGTGGAGAGAATCTTCACTTTTGCTCGAATCTCTATTGAAGTGGACCTTAGCAAAGGGTTACCTGAAAATATGCATTTGATCCATCATCAGAAAAAATGGCAGCAACACCTTGATTATGAAAATAGTGCATCTAGATGCAAAATATGTAGGAAAACTGGTGATTTACAAAACACATGTCTGGATGGTAGAAGAAAAAAAAAAAAAAAATACAGGGAAAGCTTCAAAAGGTTGGAAATTCCCCTCAGGTGGACTAGAGGAAGAAACAGAAGAAAGGGATATACCCGTTCTGAAAGAAAGCAATCAGGGTGTAGCAAATCCTGGGTTCCATATCATGAAGCAGAAGATCCAATTGGGTCAAATGTGATGCCTCAGCTAGCACAAACCATGGTCAATATTTCGAAAGCTAGGGATCGGTCTGATATAAGCTCAAGAGTAAATAAAAGATCACGTGTTTGAAATCTCGGATTCTGAGAAATAAAAATCCATGAGGAACAATGAGTTGGCATTGGTTCCTTCTTCCCTGCATTCAGGGACTTGACAAATCGTTCAAAAGAGAAAAGGAAAGCATGAAAATCCCAGCCCTATAGGCAATATGTAAATTTTTGGGTAGCTTTGCTACATTGTGTGCTTCATCACACGTGCCATTAGTAGTATTGAATGCTTAATTGCATCTGCAAAATGTAACTTTTCATTAATTATTAATAGAAAGTTGTTGATTTTTCTTGGGAAAAAAGGAAAAAGAAAACAGTAAATCTAAAACTGAATTATAAATAAAATTTTATAACACTAAATTGAAATCTGAATTGTATATAAGATATTATAGGGAAAATAACTCCTCCTCATATTAGATAAATTGTAAATAAGCACATTATTATTTTTAAGCAGTTTAAGGGACATGCTTGTTGGCAAAAGTTTATATATTAAATTTTAGTTTTAATAATTTTTTATCTTTCCTCAGTGGTTTTCTCAATTATGATTATAATTCATTCTATTTACAAGACTTTAGTAAGTTGACCTTGGATTTTTTTTTCAAATAACGGTGATAATCGTTCAACTAGCAATTTGACCCAAAAGGTGCAAGGAGAGGCCGACAAGATTGTTAAATTGGAAATTTGTACTTTGATTTGAAATAATAATTTTTTATTTATGTTGTTTAGCATATTTGTGTTAAGTTTATAATATATAACTAAAATGGTAATTTAAATATTTCTATGATGCACATCACAAGAACCATGATGGCTTGTCCTTCACTTTCGTTTCCCCACTCTGACATCTTAAGCTATGGGCGAATTTCGTCTTCTTGTGGATTGTGACATATTAAACTATGGGTGACTTGGTCCTCTTGTGGATTGTTCTTTGCAGTGACTTCCTCACTCTGTCATCCCTCTACAACATATTTTTATTTTATAATTAATAAATAAATATATTTTTCATAAAATGTCCATAAACATATTAGATTTAACTATTCAAAGTCTAAATAATAACTTCCTGAACACAATAACCATGATGCTCTGACATCATAACCTATGGGTGACTTGGCCTTTTTATGGATTGTGATATCTTAAATATGGGCGACTTGGTCCTCTTGTTCATTTTCCTTCATGACTGTCCCATTGTGACATCCCTCTACAACGTCTTTCTATTTTAATAATGAATAAATAAATACCTTTTTATAAAATTTCTATAATCATATTACATTTAAATATTCAATGTCTAAATAAAAACTTCCTGAAAAACATTTATTATTATTATTATTATTATATTATTGTATATAACTTTCAACCTTAATTATTATAATAATAATTTACATTACCAATTTTATAGTATTTTACATCCTACTTTAAAATCAACCCCTTCAATCAATACATTTGGATCGAAATATATGATTCTATAACCAATAGGATCTTTCTCACAATCTACTATTTCGCTCCCATCAACTCTAAATCATATAAGAAGAACAACCTGGACAAGAATTTTCCTTTCAATTCTTTAGAAAAAGACATCTTCAACCTGAGAAATGATGGTAATATCCTTTTACTCGGAGACTTTAATGCTAGAACTTATACTAACCTAGCCATTACATTAAGCAACAAATCTAACCTCGACCCCTTGTGGCTTGATGAAGATAGTAAATTAGCTAATAAATTTAAGAGAAAATCTGAAGACATTATCAAGAACTTATTTGGCACCAAGCTCCTCAAACTTTGCAGTTCCCAGGACTTAATTATTTGTAATGGTATTAAAAAATGGCCCCTCTCCGGTCATATGACATGTTTCCATTCACTGGGCAGCAGTGTCGTGGATTATGCTATATCTAACATCCTCGTCCTCAAAGATATAATAAAATTTGACATTATTAATGGATTCAAGCGTAACTCTGACCACAAACCCCTGTCTCTACCCCTCAATCTTGCTATGCATACCACCCACCTGCAGGAGACCAATGAAAGAAAAAGACACATTCACTTTGATAGAATTAAAAACGACCTCTTATTAAGGGATTTAGAGAGGGATTTAGGCCCCGTTTGAATTATAATAAATTTTTTTATCAAATTTATTACCATTTCACTACTATCCTTTCCAACACGATTAGGAAGTTTTCTAATGAGATTTCATTTAATAAGTCTAATAGAACTTTGAATCCATGATATGAAAAATATTGAAAGATGGCGAGGAAAGTGATCAAAGATTCTCATAATGAAATCATTAAGTTGTATAATATAAATATATACACAAATATCATCAAGAGGAAGAAAATATCATATATTAATAGAAGGCAGGATTATCTTCTCCACCTTTCTAAACTCTTGCCCAAATTTTTTTGAATGAATTTTCTTGTCCATAAAACCAAAGATAAGAAGTTTATCCCCTTAGAAAACTAGGACAACTATATTAAGAAGTTGTATGACTCTCCAGACACTATGAGAACCACCTTAATCACTAAAATTAAGGATGATTTATTCTCTCTTGACGACATTGATTCTGTTATTGATAAGATCACTAATGGGAAAGATAAAGATATTGAAGGAAACCAGGCTAAGATCCTTAAAATGGGAATATCTATCCTCATTCCTTATCTCCACAAGCTTCTCAATATGGCTATAACGCATGGCTTCCCTTGAATTTGGACGCAAAGCCTTTTTGTACTTGTATTTAAAAATCGGGACTAGAGTGTTCCAACTAACTACAAGAGCATTATGGTTATCCATATCCTCACCAAGCTTTATGGGTTCATTTTGGAGAAGAATCTTTTCCTTTGGCTTGAAATCCAAGGAAAAAGAGCTAAAGGACAAGCTGGTTTTAAGAGACATCACTCAACTATTAACAATATAGTGAGTCTTAGAATCATTGCAGAGGAATGTCACAATAGTAAAGTTGATCTCTTATGTTGCTTTGTGGACTTTAGAAGAGCTTTCGAAACTGTCCCTTGGGATAAATTTTGCGATAAAATTAAAGAGATCATGGTCCCTCATGAGATGAGGATTGATGTGACCCATTTTCTACGAGGTCATCACTACCAACATTAAGACCAACAATGGGTGGTCTAAAGATATTAAATGCAATATGGGAATTAAGAAATGGTGACCTCTATCCCCTACCCTTTTTGGCATATACATACATAAGCTAGAGGAGCGTCTGGAATCAGCGGGGTGCAAGGGCACCGAGCTTGTTGGTGTTCTCATTAGTCTTCTCCTCTACGCTGATGACCATGATAAGCACCTCCAGATTCCTCGTGACTACTGATATAATATGGGTATGACACTTAAAACCGACAACACTAAATTCATGATCATTAAATCCAAAAATATCACCGATGGCAGTTTCATGTATAATAACCAGTGCTTAGATCAGGTTTCTTCTTATAAGTATTTGGGAATTGACTTCCGTCATCATATCAACTGGAATTATAACATCGAGAAGAAGATTATTGGGGGTTGGAAAGCTTATAATGATCATGAAAACAATTGTAAGTCAGTCGATCTTTACATTTGGAGTAAAAATAGGTTCCTCTTTAAGACCCTTGTCACCCTTGATGTCTTATACATATGTGAGGTTTGGGGTTGTAGTATATCTAGAGAGTCATGGAGGAAGATTGAGATGAATCAAAATAAATTAATAACCTCCATCCTTAATATCAAGGGAAATAATTCGTATCATATCCTCTTGATTGAATTTGGTTTTTCCCCCATTGAAAGTACATCTATATTTAGATATATGATTTATAATAAGAAGCTTGATAACATGCAATAAAAAAGGCTCCCTAAAATTTCTTCTAACTGTACTCAAAACCCTCACCTTTTCCTCAAGTGTGGGTGGCATAAGGATGCCCTATCTTGGCTCAACCATTGGGGAATTAAGGAGGAGCTCAATATGGGAGGAAAAGCTAATATAAAAAATACTATTACCTCGAAGTGTAAGGACAAGTTGTGGGAGGATCAGGAGCTGGAGGGTAAAAGGAAGCTAATATACTATAAGGAAGTGATCAACCCCACCCTTGATGATTAGAATTATCTCTCTATGTTTTCCAGTAATAAGAAGAAAATGAACATCTCTAAGATAAGAACTAATTCCCATGAGCTTCAGAGTGAGACTAAGCGGTGGTCTATTCCCAAGACCCCTTCGATGGATGGATGACAGGATGATAGAGAGGGAGATATAGAGGGATAAGTGGGGAGGGAGATAGGGAAGGATAGGGGAGGGAGGAAGGGAGGAGGAGAGAAAGAGGGAGAAGGGGTGACATAAAGAGAGAGAGAGAGAAAGAGAGAGACAGAGAGACAGAGACGGGGAGCGAGAACGAGGTAGGGAGAGAGGGAAGGGGAAGGATGGGTGTAGGGGAGGTGAGAGAGAGAGAGAAGGTTGGAGCAAGAGAGAGAAGGAGAGAGAAGGAGGGGAGGGGAGGGAAGGAGGATGAGAGAGAGAGGTAGAAGGGGGGAGGGAGGTAGGGAGAGAGTGATGTTGAGGGAGGAAGGGAGGAGGACAGAGAGAGAGGGAGAAAGGGGGAAGGAGAGAGGGAATGGGAGGGAGGAAGGGAGGAGGACAGAGAGGGGGAGAGAGAGAGAGATTGAGGGAGAGAGGGGAGGGGATGGGAAGAAGGGACAAGAAGAGAGAGAGAGAGAGAGATTGAGGGAGAGAGGGGAGGGGATGGGAAGAAGGGACAAGAAGAGAGAGAGAGAGAGAGGAGGGGAGTGGGATGGAGAGAGAGAAGGATAGGGAGAGAAATAGGGAGAGAGGGGGAATTTTATTCCGATGTAAGGTGACAGGGTGAGGGAAAGGGAGAGGAAGAGCCAAATGGAGAGGGATATAGAGAGGGATAAGGGCAGAGGGAAAGAGGGAATGAGGAGAGGGAGAGAGGGAGAGGGGTTAGGGGAGTGGAGGGGGTGAGGGAGTGGAGGGAGGGAGGTGAAGAGAGTGAGAGAAAGTGACAGAGGAAGAGGAGGAGGAGGAGGAGAGAGAGGGGAGGGAGAGAGAGGACGATGGAAAAAGACAGAAAGAGGGAGAGAGGGGGCATATTATGCTAATGAATGGTGAGAGGGTGAGGGAAAGGTAGAGGGAAAGGCAAATGGAGATGGAGATAGAGAGGGAGAAGGAGGGAGTCAGAGAGGGAAGGTGAGAGACAGAGGGGAGGGTGGTAGGGGAGTGGAGGGGGTGAGGGAGTGGATGGACGGAGAAGAGAGAGAGAGAGAAAGCGAGAGAGGAAAAGGAGGAGGAGGAGAGAGAGGGTAGGGAGAGAGAGGGCGATGGAGAGAGAGAGAAAGAGGGAGAGATGGGGCGTACTATGCTAACTAATGGTGAGAGAGTGAGGGAAAGGGAGAGGGAGAGGAAAATGGAGAGGAAAATGGAGAGGGAGATAGAGAGGGAGAAGGGGGGAGGCAAAGAGGGAAGGAAAGGGAAGGAGGACAACAAGAAAGGAAGGGGAACGGGAAGGGGAGGTGGGAGGGGGGGAGTGGAGGGGATGAGAAGAGAGGAGGAGGAGGAGAGAGAGAGAGGGAGGGAGAGAGGGAGGAAGGGAGAAAGAGAGAGAGAGAGAGAGGAGGAGGAGGATGTGAAGGGAGGCCGAGGCAGCAAAAAATAGAGGGAGATGGTTAGAGAGGGGGAGATAGAGGTAGGGGGATAGGGTGAGAGAGAGAGAGAGATAGGGTGAGGAGGGGGGCCCTCCCCTCTCTCTATCTACCTCACACTCCCTTCCCCTCCCTCTCTCTCTACCTCTCACCATTTGCCTCCCTCCCTTACACTCCCTCTTCTCTCTCACTCTCTCTCCCTCCCTCTTCCTCCTCTTCACCCTACCCTCCCCGCTCTCTCTCTCTCTCTCTCTCATCCTCTCCTCTCCTCCGCTCCCCTACAAGTCCATATATCCATAAATTTATCTCTTAAGTAGTGAAACAGACTTTTAGAACATTTAACTATATAATATAAATTTATTCAACAATAATATTCACAAACTAATTTTTTAATTGTCATCCATTAAAAATAAATTCCTATAATAAATACCACCCTCACGATTTTAGTGAACAAAGACCTAGTAATCTCAACCTATAGTGTTTAGGATTTCATAGTAAACAACACATGTTATTTCTATCTTTCAAAAGAATGCTTCCCGAAAAAACCAAATGAGTTTTAATTAGGAAGTTATTCCTCTTTCAATTTTTTTAAGCTAAAAAAAATTGAAAGAGGAATAACGTCTTGATTAAAACTCATTTGGCTTTTCCGGGAAGCATTCTTTTGAAAAATAGAAATAACATGTGTTGTTTACTATGAAATCGTAAACACTATAGGTTGAGATTACTAGGTCTTTGTTCACTAAAATCGTGAGGGTAGTGTTTATTATAGGAATTTATTTTTAATGGATCACAATTAAAAAATTAGTTTGTGAATATTATTGTTGAATAAATTTATATTATATAGTTAAATGGTATGAAAGTCTGTTTCACTACTTGAGAGATAAATTTATGATATATGGACTTGTAGGGGAGTGGAGGAGAGGGGAGGATGAGGAGAGAGAGAGAGAGGGAGAGAGAGAGAGAGCGGGGAGGGTAGGGTGAAGTGGAGGAAGAGTGAGGGAGAGAGAGTGAGAGAGAAGAGGGAGTGTAAGGGAGGAAGGCAAATGGTGAGAGGTAGAGAGAGAGGGAGGGAAAGGGAGTGTGAGGTATATAGAGAGAGGGGAGGGCCCCTCTCATCATCCTATCTCTCTCTCTCTCTCACCCTATCCCACTACCTCTATCTCCCCCTCTCTAACCATCTCCCTCTATTTGTCGCTGCCTCAGCCTCCCTTCACATCCTCCTCCTCCTCTCTCTCTCTCTCTCTCTTCCTCCCTTCCTCCCTCCTTCTCTCTCTCTCCTCCTCCTCCTCTCTCCTCATCCCCTCCACACCCCCTCTCCCACCTCCCCTTCTCGTTCCCCTTCCTTTCTCGCTGTCCTCCTTTCCTTTCCTTCCCTCTCTGCCTCCCCCCTTCTCCCTCTCTATCTCCCTCTTCATTTTCCTCTCCCTCTCCCTTTCCCTCACCCTCTCACAATTAATTGGAATAGTATGCCCCATCTCTCCCTCTTCCTCTCTCTCTCCATCGCCCTCTCTCTCCCTGTCCTCTCTCTCCTCCTCCTCCTCTTCCTCTCTCGCCTCCTCTCTCTCTCTTCTCCCTCCATCCACTCCCTCACCCCCTCCACTCCCCTACCCCCCTCACCTCTCTCTCTCACCTTCCGTCTCTACCTCCCCCCTTCTCGCTCTCTATCTCCCTCTCCATTTTCCTCTCCCTCTACCTTTCCCTCACCCTCTCACCATTCATTGGCATAATATGCCCCATCTCTCCCTCTTTCTGTCTTTTTCCATCATCCTCTCTCTCCCTCCCCTCTCTCTCCTCCTCCTCATCCTCCTCTTCCTCTGTCACTTTCTCTCACTCTCTTCACCTCCCTCCCTCCACTCCCTCACCCCCTCCCCTCTCTCTCTCTCCTCATTCCATCTTTCCCTCTGCCCTTATACCTCTCTATATCCCTCTCCATTTGGCTCTCCCTCTCCCTTTCCTTCACCCTGTCACCTTCCATTGGACTAAAATTCCCCCTCTCTCCCTATTTCTCTCCCTATCCTTCTCTCTCTCCATCCCACTCCCCTCCCCTCTCTCTCATCCGCTACGTCTTCCTCCTCCTCTCTCCCTCTCTCCGACTCTCTTCTTGTCCCTTATTCCCATCCCCTCCCCTCTCTCCCTCAATCTCTCTCTCTCTTCCCGTCTCTGTCCTCCTCCCTTCCTCCCGCCCATTCCCTCTCTCCCTCCCCCTTTCTCCCTCTCTCTCTATCCTCCTCCATTCCTCCCTCAACATCCCTCTCTCCCTACCTCCCTCCCCCATTCTACCTCTCTCTCTCATCCTCCTTCCCTCCCATCCCCTCCTTCTCTCTCATTCTCTCTCTTGCTCCAACCTTATATCTCTCTCTCACCTCCCCTACACTCCTGCTTCTCCTTCCCTCTCTCCCTATCTCTTTCTCACTCCCCGTCTCTCTCTCTCTCTCTCCGTCAACCATTCTCCCTCCCTCCCTCCCTCCATCCTTCCATTCCTCCTCCTACTCCTCCCTACCTCCCTCTCTCCCTCCCTCCCTTGATTTTCCTCTTCCTCCCTCAACTGCCTCCTTACTCCTTGCTCCTCCTCCTCTCAGCCTCCCTCCCTCCCTCCTATCCTACCCTCCATTCCCCCTCCTCTCACCCTCCCTCCCTTTCTCCCCTCCCACCCCTTCCCACCCCTTCCCACCCCTATCCTCCTCTCCTCTCCTCCACTCACCATCCCATCTCCTCCTCCTCCCCTCCTCTCCTCCCCTCCCTTACCCTAACCCTCCTCCCTCCCTTGATCCCCTACTCCTCTTCTCCCTATCCATCCCTCCCCTATCCTCCTCATCTCCCTCTTTCTCTCTCCTCCCCCCAGATTCTCCCGCTCCCCCTAGCCTCCACTCCTCCTCCTCCTCCTCCTCCTAACCCTACCCCCCTCACCCTCCCTCCCTCCCCCCCCCTACTACTACTCCTCCTCCTCTCCTTACATCCCTTGGTCCTCCTCACCCTCCTCCCTCTCTCCCCTCCCTTCCTGCTCCTCATTTTCCTCCCTCACCCCTCCCTCCCCTCCCCTCCCCTCCCCTCCTCCAACTTCTCCTCCTCCCCCCTCCCTCCCCTCCCCTCCTCCTCCTTTCCTCCCCCCCTCCTCCTCCTCCTCCTCATCCTCACTCATCCTCGCCCCTCCTCTTGTCCTCTCTCCCTCCCTCCAATGCTCCTCCTCCCCTACCCTCCCTCACTCGCTCCTCTCCTCCTGATCTCACTCTCTCCCCCCTCCTTGTCCTCTCCCTCTCCTTCCCTCCCCTCCCCTCTCCTATCCTCCCCTCACCTTCCGCATCCACACTCCTCCTCTTCCCCTCCCTCTGTCAGTCCGTACCTCCCCTCCCCTCCTCCTCCCTCTGTCGATCCAGGTAGCCTCAAGCTCCCCTCCCCTCCCCTCCCCTTCCCTCCCTCCTCCTCTACCATATATCCCTCCTCCTCCTCCTCCTTCCCTCCCTCCTCCTCCTCCTCCTCCGCCACCTCCCCCTTCTCTCCTTCTATCCTCCTCCCCCTCCCCTATCTTCCTCCCCTCCCCCACTCGCTCCTTCCCTCCTACTCCTCCTTCTCTTCCTCCTCCCTCCCTCCTACTCCTCCTCCTCCTCCTTGCTCTCCCCCTTCCTCCATCCCCCCATCCTCCTCCTCCTCCCCTCTCTCTTCCACCCACCTTATCCTCCTCCTCCACCTCCTCTCCCTCCCTCCATCCTCCTCCTCTCCTCTCCCTCTACTCCTCCACCTCCTCTCCCTCCCCTCTCCACCTCCTCCTCCCCTCCCTCCCACCTCCTACCCTCCCTCCCTCACACAACTAATCCTCCTTCCCTCCCTCCTCCTACCCTCCCTCCCTCACACCACTAATCCTCCTTCCCTCCCTCCTGCTACCCTCCCTTCCGCTCCCCTTCCTTCTCCTTCCCTCCTGTGCTCTCCTCCTCCTCTCCCTCTCTCCCTCCCTCCCCTCTCCTCCTCTTCTCCCTCTCCTTCCCTCCCCTCTCCTCCTCCTCCTCTCCTCCCCTCTCCCTCCCCTTCCTACTCATCCCCTCCTTCTCTCCCATCCTGCTTGCCCTCCTTATTCAAAATAGATTTATTTATTTGACTATTTATTTATTTTAATAAAATATAATAAATAATTTCAAAATAGATTTTAATAGAATAACTACTATTTTTTAACATAGTTAAAAAATATCATATAAAATTAACTTTTGAAATTAACACAATTCTATTTTTGGCTAAAATAAAAATAATAATAGTTACAAATAATTGAAGTTTTCAAATAATAAACACTAGGTGAGTACATAGTAATTTTTTATTTTTTATTTTAATTTTAAAGACACATTAAATAAATAATATAAAATTAGCAAATAACAAGTAACTAAGGACGAACACAATTTTTAGTTCTCTTTGTTGTCATAAAGGAGACGTAAACTTTTCTGACGATCTATTCTGAGTAATTGAAACAACCATAAACTTGTTATGTTCTAGATTAATATGCATGGTATGCTCTGTTCTAGAGGAATTGAAAACAGCCAAAGACTTGCAGTTAGTTCTGGGATTCAATCTAATTCACGAGTGATAAAATAATTATAATTTTCTAACACAATGAAAAACAACCAAACAGTTGCAATTAGTTTGTGAATTCAATCAATGTGTACGTGATTAGTATACTGGATATTCCGTCTAATTCACTAGTGATAAAATAATTATAATTTCTTAACACTACGAAAAATAAGTTATACGATAATTTCCTACTTTTTGATGCCCAATAACTGAATCTTTAAAATAGTAAACTAGAGCTCCGAATAATTAAGATTAAAATAGTAATTAAGCATTCGTTCACTTTCTCGTCTGAATGTTTGTTGACGCTCTGTTCTAGAGTAATTTATCAGTCCATATTTATCATTCTTTATCTACGAGACTGTAACCCTCCATAAATGTGTTTAGAATCTGTGTTTTCGTTGTGGTAAATGGATCTTATACCAGAAAAATCCAGAGAAATTTGGACTTTGGACTGCACCAGCTGGTAAGAAAAACAATCCTGAGAAATAAAAAAACCGAGTCCATGGACTCTAGATTCTAGAGTAATATGCATGGCAGCTCTGTTCTATAGGAATATATGGGCAGGAGCAGTCAACTTGGATTGGGTTCCAATATCATCGTCTTTTGTAATAAACCATTTATATCCTAATAAACCATTTATATCATTTTTGACAAAAATATAATGCCAAATAAAATAAAATACATAAAGCAATGAACAGGTAGCCATTCTAGATGGAGCAGGAAAAAATCTACTCAACCCCTAAAAACAATTTCACTGAACAGATATGTTGATATCATGAATCTTGATTATAAAAATAAAATGTTCAAATTCCTTTTAAATTGGATAAAAATAGAAGTAATCTAATTCGTATTTGAAGCTGGAAAATTCAGAGGAAAATTGTGCCTACCTCTTCAATTATCCTCTTCAATTCCAATCCCTCTGCATTATCTCCATGCATACCTTATCTTGATACATACCTTATGCAAATTGTCAAAGGTAGCCCTATTAAACGCAACCAAAAAAGATATATAAATCCAAACAACAAAAATCAAATTACAGATATCGAAAGGGATCAAATCAACTATAATAATAACACTCACTTGATCTCAACAATAGACGAGCTATCCAACACTGAAACACCGATCTCCGCTGGAACAAAACACACAACTCGCAGAAGAAAAAAGTGAGGATAAAACCTTTTCTAGCTTGCTATGTTTTCTTGCCCTCAGCCGTTTAGCTTTTTCCCTTTGCGGAACGCCATTTTTTAGCTTTTCTGACCACCGCTTTTTAGCTTTTCTCACCTCCGCTTTTTAAGATTGTTTTTCTTAGAACAGTAAAAGGATTGTTTTCCTATAACGGTAAACATTCTTGGCCATTGTGAAAATTATAAAAAAATTAGGAAGGTCAAATAACTTTTTATGAAATAAAAGAGGTTAATTTAAATTGTTAATTTAGAAATATCTATATATATATTTTTTTAATTTAGAAATATTTTGATCATTTTAAGCATTGCAACTGTTTCTTTTTGAGCAATTTTAGAAAAATGTTTTTGGTTAAAATCTCTACGGTTAATTTCACATAGAAATAAAAGAAAACAAGAAAAGGAGAAAAACAGATAACTTTGGCTCAATTATATAATTTATATTTTAATATAATTGTAAAAACAGTAGATCATTGAAATTGATAAACAAATATATTTAAAAAATTAACTTTAATATTTTAATAATAATTTCAAGTTAATGAAAAATGACTCTCAATTAAAAAATGCTTATTGCTGGAATAATTAATTTTTTATAATCACTTTTTTAATATTCATTATTATTTTAGATAAATATAAATAAAATAGAGATATTTTAATTTTAATTTAATTATTATTTAACAAAATTTAGAAATTATTTTACTTACATTTTTGTAACACAAAATTAATTTACAATTATATTTTTATTATTAATATTTAATTTTAAATATCATTATATTTTATTATTTTTTACAATATTATTTTCTTCATATTAATTTTATTATATTGTTATTTTTTCAATTTAATAGGTATTATAATTGAGAAATGGAAAATAAATAAAATGTATAAATTAATTTCATTTTGTTTTAAAATTTAATATATATCTTAAAGGCCTTTATTGCTTAAAAAAAAAAATTTCTAAAAGAAAAATTATATAATTTTTTAGAATTTAAAATGTTTCCATTATTATATTTTTTTTCTACTTGCAATGACTTTTATAAAGAAGAATAAGATACAATTATTTTGATTAATATAGATAATAAAAATTATATTTATAGATTATAATGAAATATATTTTGCAATATTATACATATCTATTCTATTGGAAAAAAAAAAGACTGCATACAATATATATATATATATATATATATATATATATATATATATATATAAAATTCAAATAATTATAATTTATATAATGAGTTGTCTTTAGTATGGCTTTTTGAAGGCTTTTTTCTATGGATTTTTCTTGTCTAATTTCTCTATAATCCAGTAGGAATTCATTGAAAACATAAGTTTTATGGGTAATCTTGCACAATCGAAGTGCCCTAGGGGTTTTTTAGGGTGTTGAATCCATATATAAAGTAAGAAAAATCAGTTTAAATAATATATTAGTGATAAATAGTCTAGAGGCTTGTATAGAACACTGTTAAGGCACTCCTTCAGGTGAATTCATTGGTTCAATTCCTACCCAGCTTACAAAAAAATATATATTAATGATAAATACAACATATACACTACAATTATAATATGTTATATTATATTATAATATTTAAAGTTATTAAGATGATTAATATAATAGCCTATTAGAAAATATTAATTAGTTTTATTAAAGAATTTAGCAATTATTATAATAGATTATTTAAATGATATAATATTTTAAAATATATTAAACTAAATTCAAATAAAATTATGTTAATTTTGAAAAAAATTAATTGTTTTTTGCTAATAAAATATTATTTTAAAATAAGAAAATTACCATTATCTATTATAATAAATAATTTTAAAAAATATATATTTAAAGATCAAATTTAAACACACACACACACACACACATATCCTTATACTGATTGTTGGAAGCCGAATGTTGTTGATGGAACGAAAAGTGAAAAGGGCGAAAATGGCAGAGATTGGAAGGGTTCTAGGGTAACCACCTTGGGCTGGTCAAGCTCTGGTCCATGCAGGGAAAATGGCAGGATGAGTGACAACACTTGGCCCCCACCTCTTTAACACTTGTAAATAAATTTAAGTGTCAGGTTTTGTGCTTGCTTGGTTTTGGTTTATGCTCCATGTGGTGGGTTTTCTTGACTTTCTTCACCCTTTCCTCTAGCTTCAGTGGGTTTTTTAGTTTATTTTGTATATATCAAAAAGGATAATTGTTTAACTTGGTTAGGGTTGTAATAAGTTGGGGTTACACGGATCACATGTAGTGGGGGAGCTTTCTAATTTTTTTTCCTATTTTTACTATTCTTCCATGTGCCTACAATGGGACTTGTTGTTTTTTCCAGTCGGATACGATGGTCAAATCAGAGGAATGTGTAGACTTGGAGCAGGAAGTAGTGGACATTGTAGTGGTATGGGGTATGGATCCAACTTAGAAAATCTTTGTGAAGGTGGCTCTTCCACTTCATTCTCCTCGCGACATGTGGAAGGAGGAAAGGATGTTGCAGGATTCAACGGACGAGTATGGTCTCATGGGGGCAGCTGACTCTGGGCTTAACAAAGGGCTTGTTGGTGGTCCTGATAATAGTCCATAGGAAGGGCTGGTGGTTTCAGTTTTCGTGGGAGATAGACTGGAAGCGCGTCTAATGGAAATGATAAGTACTCTACAAAACCATTTTTTTGTTTCAGTTGGGAGTAATAGAGTACATTGTGTTTGGGAGTGGTATGGTTCCAATTGTGGGATTAAAATCATGCTTAATCGACTCTAGAGATTTGAATGGGTTCGCAAGGAAACCCTCTGCCAAGGTTTTAAGGCTAGGGCGTTTTGAAAATGTACAATAGGAGGTGGGTTTTGGAATTGAACAGACCTATCTCTGTAATGAGGTTTATTGGAAATGCACCCAAAGGAGAGTCAAAATTTGCAAGAGCTAGTCCACTAAGCTCCATAAAAGGGTGTTTCTTGGAAGGGTGCGAGCTTATAGTAGCAGCATACCAAGCCCTCAGAGGAGGGTAAAATTGTCAATACTAGGAAGGAAGGTGGGGTTTAGATCAGGATTTTGCTGTAAAGCGGGTAGAGGTTTTGTTGGTTGCTAGCGTGGATAACACTGGAGGAGAGATCGGGGATGGGTCTAATGGGAGTATTGAAAGGAATAGGGAGGATGATGTGGAGTTCTTACTATTTTTTGAACTTGGTCGGTAGATGCGATTAAAAAAGGAAGAAAGGAAAATTCATAAAAAAAAATTGGAGTGCCCGCATCTGATTTTAGGTGTGGACATTTAACTATACAGGGAAATGGCAACATCGGAGTCTAGTTTGGTGGGTATAGCTTGAGGGAAATTATTTTCCATATATTTTATAACTGAGTGGATCAAGCAATCCTCGGGTGGAGGTGATAACCCTATGAAAGGGTTGGTTCATTATTAAATTTGTGAACATAAAGACCCTAGAATGGGTGCTTGCTCGTAATTGTAGGTTTGGAATTTCACCGATTCTATTGAAATGATGGTCGCCCATTTTTTACACGAAGACGGAAAAAGTGGTTGAGATTCTGGTGTGGGTGCGACCGTTGGCGCTATCGCCACACTTATCGAATCTGGATGTCTTTAAGGCTATAGGGAACAATATAGGTATCTTCTTGGAAGAGGATATGATATTTTTGGAGACAAAGGTACGAAATGTGGCTCGTATATTGGTCTACCTTATTCCTCGTGAAGGTTTGGTGGAGAAAAATCACTTGCATTTTGAAGGGAATTCCTTCTTTCAAATAATTTATTATGAGCACTTACCATTCTGGTGTCATATATGCCACAAGCATGGGCAATTGGCTAGAGATTTCCCACTGGGTCTTAGCCAAAGGCGACAACATAGGGATGCCAACAAGAATGTTTTCGGGGCTCAAAAAGAACAACTGGATGCTGAATATCTGGTACAGATATATGAGGTGCGACAAAATTAGGAGGACGGGATGAGATTGATTGAAGGGTTGAAATTTTAGCTAGAGCAAGTGGATATTATACCTATAAGTGTATTGAGTTAGGTTCTGGACCATTATGCCACTGTGGAAGCCTCAACAATTTTAGCGAGTACTATCACTCAATCCTCTCCATTTGTTATTGATACTCTTGATAATTTATTTCATGTCATAAAATCACCTGGTCCTCCTGGGCCTCAAGAAAAAGAGCCACAATGTATCAATAATTTTTCAAAGGCCATGGACAGTGTTATCACTACCATCCCAAAGTTAACCATTGACACCTTTCCTTCTAATCTGCAACAGAGGGATAAAAAATTCTTGCCTATGGAGGAATTTGGGGGACTGGCAGGTCTTCCTATATCTATCAAACCCAAAAAATAAAGTTCTCGTAATTTTCCTTTAATTGTAGATGATTTTCTGGCACCCACAACAAACAAGCTTTAAAATCCCTTTTTCTAAACTATAAACATGATTTGATTATGGTTCAAGAGACTTTGGGTCAGGGAGACCTGGTAATGGCATCCCTTTCAAAATTATTTTAGTTTGGTCTTTTGTTGCCTTGGATGCCAAAGGAATATCTAGAGGAATATATCCAGGGATTAGGAACAGTACCATAAAACTGAAAAACTCATGGGGCTCTCATCATGTCATTGCAACATTTTTTTTTTCATTTGAACTTGCCATGGATCTCACATTTGTAAATATTTATGGTCCCTTTTAGGAGAGGTCAAGTTTCTAGAACAACCTTCTCTCAAATTATTTTATGCATGCCCATAATTTGGTAGTGGGTGGTGATCTCAATTTCTCCCTTGGTTTGGCTAAAACACGGAGTCCTATAGCCCAAGATGACCCTCTTGTAGATTTGTTCCTAAACAAACTTAGAGAAGTGATATTAATTGAACAAAAATTAATAAAAATCATTCCCACATGGAGGAATGCACATGTGGCCAAGAGGTTGGAAAAATTCCTCTTTAATGAAGATTTCACTATCTGTTGTTTGGATTTAGTAAATGTGTTGGAATTGGAGGGGAATCATACCATTTACCTATTCTCATGGAGTTAATAGGTCCAAACAAGAATCTTGGTGTGCCTTTTAATTTTAATTCAGGTTTACTGAAGCACGTTGAATATATAAAGATTGTTAATGAAATTTTGAGCCCTATGGAGAGATCAGATTCCAGATATTTTTCTTTGTTCTTTATGAGTAACCTGAATCGAATAAAAAAGGTGAATATAACATGGGCTAAAGATAAATTAAAAATGGATGAGCTTACCCTATAAGAGAGTGGGGAATAATTGGGAAGAATGGAGAGTTTGGAAGCAGATGTCTACGAGAATGAGGTAAAGAGGGATAAAATAAAGGCTCTTGAGTCTAAGAGGAGGAAGATTTTAGTTGATAAAGAAGAACATTAGTGATTAAAAAGTTAGGAAATATGGATTTTAGCTAGGGACGAAAACACAACTTTTTTTCCAAAATTATGCTAAAGGGAGAAAAAACTCCAATACTTTTAGGGAACTGGATAAGCCAGGTGGAGGCAAGGTAAACAATTTCAATGAGATAGAATTAATGGGGAAAGATCACTTCAAATATCTCTCAAGGGCCCCTAAAAGTTCCACTATTGTTGAGGTGATTAGGGTTACAGAGAATTCCCCTAGATATACCAAAGACAAATACATTATGGATCTAATTGCTCTTGTTTGGAGGCAGGAAGTGAAAAATGTACTTAATTCCACGAAAAAACATAAGATTCTTGGGCTTGATGGCTAAACTGTGTAATTTTTTCAACATTTCTTTGAGTTGTTTGGGGAGGAATTGGTGGGAGTGGTGGAGGAATCCAAAATTAAGGGGTTTTTCCACGAACCTTTCAAATAAACCTCTCTAACACTTATTCATAAATAGGATTCACCTTATTCAAAAATATGATTCACCTTCCTCCTCATGCAGTTTTATATACAAAATCATTTCAGAAATTATTACTACGATTTGAAACCAATTCTGTCTCAAAACATTTCTAAAAACCTGTTTCGATTTCTGAATGGCAGGTAGATTCATGAAGAAATTGGGGTGGCCCAGGAATCAATGCATAACATTAAGCAGGAAAGGTAAAAAAGGATGATTGTAAAAATCAACCTTTCAAAACCATATGATAGGATCAACTAGATTTATCTGAGATTATTATTGACTCACGTGGGATCTCGTATTGATTTTGTAAACTAGATAATGGGTTGTATCTCAAATGTGTCCTTTGTTGTTCTTATCAATGGGGTTGCTTCTTCATTTTTCCACAGTCAGAGAGGGATCAAACAAGAGTTCCCGTTATCCCCTATTTTATTCCTTCTAGTAGCCAATGACTTTGTTAGCACTCTCCTTTTTGGAAATGGGAAGAGGGAGGAAGTTGCTAAAATTTTCACTAGACCTGTTTTTGAAAGCTACTGGTATGATCATACATTCTCAGAAATATTCATTACTATATGTTGTTTTCTGAAGGCCAGACCTTGAAAGGATAAAAAATTTCTTCCATTTTGATTTTCAACCTATAGGAGCTTACATCAAGTACCTGGTGTTCTATTTGAAACTGCACACATATAGAAAACATGATTGGTTTTGGCTTGTGTAAAAAATTGAGAATCATTTAAACCTATGAATTTATAAGTGGCTCTCTAGAGCGGGAAGATTGGTTCTCATTAAGTATATATTTATGGCCATTTTGGTGCATTGGATATCTATGTCTTGGGTCCCAAAAGGAATCCTTCTCAAGATAAGGAAAATATGCAGTCGTTTCTTATGGGCCAGGAAAAAGTAGGAATATGTAATTCCATGGGTGGCATGGGAAACAAATATCAGACCAAAGGAATGGGGAGATTGGGGTATAAAAACATCAATACATTCAAAAAAAAATTGAAGTCTTTTATTGCAATATTGTATACTTTTTTTCTAGATGAGTAACCAAGAATAATTCCTTCATCTTCTCTAGCTTCAAACTTACCAAGTTTTTCATCATTATTTTTCATGAAACATTTACTCCAAATACCCTAAAATAATTTACAGTATGAGGCTTACCATACCAAACTTCATAAGGATTTCTATCTCTATTTACTCAAAAAATACCTCTGTTGATAATATTTACTCCATTATGGGCTACTTCACCCCAGAAGTTGTTAGGTGCTCCAGATGTAGTTGAGAGAATCTTAGATGTCCCTGCCTTCTCTGCCATAACTATTATTAATTTGATTTTCCTAAGTAAAATTTTTCTTGGATGCCTCTCAATACATTAATATTACTTGCAGCTATTGTTCCCTTTATTATGGTCTTCCATGTGTCAAGTTGACGAACCACACCTTTTTCTGATCTTAAGACAACCTCATTTCCTTTGTCACACATTGTGCTAACACTTAGCAATTCGTTCTTTAATCCATCAATGAAAATAACATTATCAAATTTAACATTTTCTTTTATAAAAATAGATCCTTTACCTTTAATGATATAAGGCGAGACATTTCCAAAATTAGCATTATTTTATATCTCTAATGCATTGTATGAAATGTGTTTATCTTTATCACCTATCATGTGTTTTGAGCATACGATGCCAATTTACCATTGATTCCTTATGTTTTGCAAGCAATTCTATGCCACAACTTTCATATTCTAGGTACTACCTTTTCGATACCTTAGAAGTTGTTGATATTTTATCCTTTTGAAATGTTGGCTATAATTTTCTCCTGCATTCAGATTCCTCATGTCCAAAGTTATTGTAAAATGAGCATTCAAACTTGTCATTACGAGGTGAGAAATTATTGTAGGTGTTTTTCTTCCTTCTTATCTCATTCCTTTGTTTTCTTGCTTCTCTAGTCATGATGGTTTTGTATGAAACACATTGAGCAGCATTGTGACCAAAATTATGACATGAGAAACATTGTACATTAAAGTAGAAATTCTTGTGATCATAGAATCTTCTTGTGTTGTTTACCTTTTGACTGATGCTTCTCTTATTTTTTGTCCTTGAATTGGAGTGGACATGATTTACATGTGAAGTATATTTATTCTTTTGCTGAAGGTTGGAGATTCGATGACTATTTTTTACTGCATTTAGATAACTTCCAGTTGTTATAGAGGATTTTTATGTATTTTATGTTTCTCCATTGTATCCAAGACCTGTCTTCATAAGAGGAGAGAAATGAACCTTAATAATTTCATCTAAGTTTTCATATCATTTAGAAAATATATGATTTAGATTATTTTCTTCTCAAGTTCCTTTCTTAGACTTATTATTTCACATTATCACTTCTCATTATGATTTTCTTTTTCTATCAGTTGATTATCTAAAGTATGTATGACTACTTTTTTTTATTCTAAACATACTTTAAGCTAAGTGATTTCTTCAATGAAAAAACCCTTTTCCTCTAAAAAATCCACGAATTTGTCATCAAACTCATTATTACTTATTTCAAATTCCATGAGTAATTTAAGATCTTGATCAAAATCTCCTTCTTCGCTATTTGACCAACCATCACTATCTTCATCACTATAATAAATTTTCTTATTTTCAAACCGTTTCATATTTCCTTTTGTAATTTTATTCCTCTTTTCATGGTTTTCTTTATAAGGACACTTAGCAACATAATTAACAACTCTACCATAAGAAAATAACTTGAAGTGAAGCTTACCTCTAAACCTTTTGGTGACTAGATTGAGTTGATTTACAAAATTCACCTCATGTTCTTATGATATATAACTTGATTCCCTATGTTATTCCTTTTCCCTTCATCTTGCAATTGTTTTGAATGCATCTTCTCCGATTTATGAGGGACCTCCTTTTCTCATTTCAAAGGAAGTTAGGATCCTATGAATTTGTACAAATATAAGGCTGTAAAGATCATGCTTTTCCTCAATGGTAGATGTTGGGTGACAAAAGGTGCCTTTTAGAACTCCTAATTATCCCACATTAATCATAAATCCGGACAAGTCCTCTTATTTCAAGAGTGTACACAGTATGTGGTTGCTATTGATTCAGAGAGTAATGCTTCCTAAATTGTAGTACAGATATTGACACAAGAATAAATGGAGGCATCAAATAAACTCCAATTGCAATCATTAAAAGGAATATCAAATCTCAATCTTCTACTAAAATCAAACCTTACAACAATTCAAGCAATAACATCATCAGTCGAGAGCACGGTAACAATAACTCACCTCTACTTAGCTGATTCAATATAAACTATACTAAATCTATACACAACATTCAAGATAGGAATGATATCAGTTCTGAGAGTCTAATAGCAATAATCAAACTCTTGCAGATGATTAAATCAATACAATGCATTGTTTAGATGATTTGCGTTGTAATGAACAAACTTAGATCAAATGATAATGATGTACATCAGCACAAAACATATATTATTTCGATATAGGAAAGTAATGACAGCTAATGAAATAAACTCATAGAAACAAGGAATTATCAACCAAATCAACTCTAACAGATTCAGAAATATAACACAAGGAAGCAGTTAAGTTCACCAGAGGCGGGGCCCTTAGCTGCTAGCGAGCACTGCTAAATTACTTCTGATAATGCGAGAGAACAGAAAATAACAGAGGTTCTACCTTTCTTCCTATAATCTCTTTCTTTTATAATCAGATAGTGTAAAAAGTAAATAATAAATGTGATCCCTTAGGATCTCCCGATCCTGAGGGATTCACAACCAATTTGTAACTTAATACATCTTTTCTATTCCGTGTTGATCCCTCTGATTTGTTCTCAGCCTTGTCGGCAACCAACGCATTCCTTCCTTTGATTTTCGGATTCTGCTGTCCCAATGTCAAGGAATATGAATTGTTCCTTTGTCACTTTCCTACATAGAAAAACGTAAGAGTTAGTTAAATCGTAATTGAAAACAACTCCTTCATTTCTTATCATAATTATTAAATAGATTAACACATTAAGATATGAAAAATATAAGAATCAAGGAAAATGATGATGAAATTAGTAGTAAATACATACCCATTTCGTAACTTGACATACTCCCCTACTTACCTTGTTTCATATCCTCATGAAAAGAAATTATTTTGATGGAGTGTAGTTAATGAGTAAGCTGGATAAGGGGCATAAAAAATTGGTCTGAGTCCATGTTGTTGAGCTAAGATTGCAAAAGCGAGTCCTTCCCTACCTTTAGTAAATTCATAGATGGCCTTGTAACCTTCAGGAGGATACCAAATGATGGGACTATGAAACCGACATCCTAACCAATAGGGTCCTTCTCTTAAAATGAGGTTGTTATATGCGATAAAACGGGATGCAACTTCTTTAAAAAAAATTAAATTTAATGGTTTCCTATTCTGCACACTACTAGTAGAGACCGTCCATCTAGGCTTGGACGCAGTCAGAGAGGTTTCTCGAATGGATTGAAAATATGATACTTCATTTTGTACAATCTCTCTATGGATAGGCACTAAGGTTTTAATTTCCTCTTCCCTTTTCATTAGACTCTTGTGGTTGGAAAGAATTTGTAAATGGTGCTTCGGCTCACTTCTTACCCACAGAACCAATATATGCTCTTGTGTTTGGAAGGCGTTATGATATTTGAACCATTTACGTTGATTAACTGGAAATGAAATAAAGGCCTAGAATTGGACATCTCCCAAAAAATGGTTAGGGTTCTTTTCTACCTCATCTGCTAATACAAAATTGTGCAGGTAAACTTCACAGAGAAACCTTTCAACCTTTACACCATGTTGTTTGCAACATTTTATAAAATTTTCAACTGTTTTTAATTCAATTGGTTTTCCAACTCTTACAGCTTTAATTTTCAATAGCAAGTATCACACTAACAAAAACAAGGCGTAGTTAGTGGCGGGAGCCCTACATGCCAAGACATCTGTATATAATGAGAAGATGGTACCTGTATGAGCTATGACCCTATATAATCTGAGCTTGATTCTCTGTATTTTATCCTCTGATTTTTTGTATCTATCGAAGGTCTCGCTCTCTCTCACATTCATTTCTTAAAGCTGTCTCTGCAATGCTTGATATCTTTGCTGGGGAACAGTTTCCTGTTTGATTCGTTCAAATGCGAGCCGAACCTATGCTAACTCTTTCTGAAGATTCAGAATAATGGGGTTGTTGTGTGTCATGATGTATTTATCTTGTATGCTTGTCCGAGTGTCTTTATCATGGGAGGTCCAAGCCTTTGTCTGAGTAGCCGCGCTGTGAGAGGGTACATCGTCTGTATGAGTAGCTATATCTGCAAAAATTACCTGTTTTTATTCTTTAATGATGACTGGATGAATGGGTATGGGATTGGTTTGAGTCCCTGTAGCTCTCTCTTCATGTGATTCTGTTTTTACAGTCGCGTTTGTTGTCTCTAGGTTTTTGTCCGAGACCTTTCTCACTATGATATCTTTTATTTTTCTTCTGAGCATTTTTACTGTTTTGTACAGATTTTGTCTTTATTTCCTAATATTTTTCAATTTGGCTCTATACTCTTTCGGAGGAGCAACTATTCTGCTGATAGTCTCATTAATATTTTCTGCCTCTAAAGAGGCTGGTTGCTCATCTTCGCTCTGCTCTAAGGGGACCGTGTCTCCTGATTGAATATCGGCTTCCTAAAGAATCTCTATATTTACTTCCTCTCTTGGCCTATTTTTTATGTACTTAAGCTTACCTGGCTATTTTCTACCGGAAGCGTGTCACCAGGTTGGTGCACTACTTCCCGAATGGCCTCTACATCAGTTTCTACTTCATGGCTTGCATCTTTTAAGGGAGATGGATTCTTGGTATCGCTATCATTTTTAGGATATTGGGTTGCTCCTAAGCTATAATTGAGCATGTTTTCAAGCTGTATGTAATCTCTCATGTTAGCCAGGACCTGGGCCAAATCAACATCATGAAACAAATCATCTTGGGGACTCATGCTTGGTATTGGTTCGTTTCTTTGTTCATCTCCAAAATGCCATGTTTCTTCTTCATGGTCTGACTTAGGATTATCCTGGCCTTCTGAATCACGCTGCAAGTGTTTTTCATTTACTAGGCTAGATAATTCTCGAGGTTGACTAGTACTACCTTGAGGATTTTCGATCGCTCCTAATCTTGACCTCAACCTTGTAGATTGTTTGTGCTTTTGAGGTGTGCTCCGTGAACTGGTATTCCTCTTCCTTTTATGAACTGGGTTAAGTGTAGGTAGGTTTGAACCACCCTCGAGACCTAATATTAGGTCACCCCAGCTTGATTGCTGCCAGGCGAGGTTATGGCTAACTATTAGCTAGATCAGACAGTGGTGGCTTACTACAGCTTGTATGTGCTGGGACCGTCTTAGCCTCTTGGTAGTGTTATGAAGTAAAAAGTTCAATAATGTAGGTAAATTAACATATCATTTTCGTTTTAGAACTGCTAAGAGTTTTAGTTGACGCAACCTTACCACATCTTTTCGCCCATCGCATCTAATGTAGTTCTAGATGGTTCTTGCTAGTTCTCTCCATGGCTCTCCAAGAGAAGATGGAAGAACACCTTTTCCATTTTTTACCAGCTCCTGTCCTTCATCTCTAAAAGCCTTGATAGTGTCCTGCAACTTCAACCACTTATCAGCCCACACAGGTCCTGCTAGTAACCCAGATGCTTCCACTATCACTGCGTCTGATACAGTGATTTGCCTACCCCTTATCATAGACTTTCAATTCTGTAGATTTCGTAAGAACTCAATGGAAATTTCCTCGTTGGGTGGTTGAAATATTGAAAAGTATGTTATCCACCTATCTTGAGCTAAAATTGCCCTAGATGTATTAGAAACAACTAGTATTAGTGGCTCTCTGCATATTACTCTTCCTCCCATTGTGCTGCAATTTTGTAAACGATAAGTGTAGTAGGAAAAAAAAAAAACATAGTTACGAACAGAGTTGAGTGATGGAACAAAAAAAAATATAAATACTGTTATTGAGGGTTGTTATCATACGAAATGCTCTGCAATCATGGAATGTCGTATCATTCTGCAAAATCCAATGAGAAAATGATAGCACATTCATAAGTACATGGGAAGTCCCGCCCCCCTTCGAATTGATAGGTCGCCCACAACCGAATAAATTAAAATGGTAAGGCACTGGCAGTGAAGTACAGGGGTAATGGATTGGCAGGGTATGCTTATTAATGATAGGATCATAAAGGATACAGGGGTGGTGAAATCAAGGCTTGTACCAAGAATTATGAATAAATGAAAGGCTGTCGTGATGTGATATGATAAAGAGAAAGGGACAACATAGGTAATAACACTTCAGTGCTGTTATTCCACTTTAAACTGTTGTGATTGACTTTTAAAAAAAAATATTCATGCATAAAGGTTCAAGGTATGTTAGGACCATAATCTCTCCATAAAAAAGTTTAGAAGAAGAGGGTATTATAATAGTTATTGATGTAAAATAAAGCTCAATACCATCAGCAGAGCTTTTGTTGCCCGCAGGCATTCATAGCCTCGACAGAATTGTGTTTTATCCCTTTGGAACCATGATCCTCTATGTATAATTGGGGAAGTGTCTTATGATGTCCATAATAGAGACCAATGTGTTGGCTAGGTGACTAAATGAACACATTTCCTTTCACTGGGAAGTAGCAAAAGTGGTCAGGCTGGCTCATGATGAGACCTCATGTTTCCAAGAATTTTTATTGCATCCATTGGATCATATCCATGGTGTGGTGGCCATAGTGGGAATGCCACTTCGCTGCTTCCTTATGATCATGGAAGGTTGGCTCGTGATGAGATCCTCTATACTCCATCTGAAAAAATCATAAAAGCGTTAGCGAATATATATATATATATATATATATTTCTTTTTTTCTTTTTTTCCCCATTTTATACATGTACAAGGTGGCTCATCACTCCTTAAGATTATCAATGGCAGAAGAAGTTTGAAATATCAATATATAAAAAAATATACCCATAATCTTATTGATAATATGTAGAAAGAGTTATACAAGCAAGGGGGAACTAGCATGGTATAGATACTCAATCAGTTTGATTTATAATGGAAATAAGGATAGTAAAGTGAGATAGATAATTGTGTCCTTTTCTTTTTCTTTGGATCATCACAAAGAAATCTTGTTAAAGATGATAATATTCATGGTATTTGCCTGTTTCACTAGAACTCCATATTTGTTGTCTTTAAATGCAAATAATGAACCTGGGGTGGTCTAGGGAATATTATACAAGGAAGAGAAAGAAGATGTTCTAAAAAATATTCAGAAAGTGTTGTTCTTTGAAATAAATAACAAAAGAAAAATCCACACAAAATTTTTTGTTCCTTAAAGGGAAGAGCAGTTGTTCCCTGTAAGGAGCAACAAAAGAAAATAATAAAAAATGTGTTTTTCCATAAAGGGTACAACAACTGTTCCCTTTAAGGAACAAAAAAAGAAGAAAAAATAAAAAATAAAAAAATGTGTTGTTCCTTATAGGGAACATAAAAAGAAAACGCATGCAAAAATTGTTGTTCCTTATAGGTGTTTCGGGGAATATCACCCTAGAGGTTCGTTGGGTTACAACCTCCACAGAGCAGGGCCATGCTACTTAACAGAAACTCACACAACCATGCACGTTCAGAAAAACTAAATAGAGTAGAATGAGAAAGTTACCTGTAGGTCCTACGGTTGAAGAAGATCCCGCAGGGTTCAAACCCCCAGCAACCGTCCTTCCTTCTTAACCTGAAAGACAAGAAGAAACAAGCACAAAGGACTGGTTGTAAAGCATATATCTACTCTAAATGTCAGTGAGATTCATATAAAACATTAAATAAATCATAATGAATGCTTGTATAACAAATATTCTCATACATAAAAGCATACACTAACACGTTTATTTCGGGAACAGCATGGTACTTCTATATTATAAATAGCATGTACAAAAGTAACGAGTGGAGAGATCACCTGATCCTTCCACGGCCTTCGAGCAGACCGTCGTCTGGATCCGTCCAGCCCTTGCCTCGCTAAGACTCCTTCCAAACTGGTGCATACGAGATGACATATAAAGGGATGTACATCTCAAGGAAACAAGGGTTTCCTATAATGAACTGGGAAAGTGCAGGAGGCACGGGGAATCAGACTTGGATAGGGAATACCAACAAAGTATAATATCAATAATTCTCTCTCTCCCTTAGGCCATACACATGAGGGGCTTTTATACTCCCTCCAATTAGTTTCAACAGTTGGAAACAGTTGGCGACGTGCTGGGGTGGTTGAACAACCTGAGTAACCATCAACCCAGCCCGAAAATAGGGAATTTTTATATATTTTTTAATCATTTTAATGGCATACGCGGAAAATTATAGATGTATTCGCGTATACACGCGGAAAAGCATGGGCATAGTCGCGTATGGGGATTTTTACACTGTTTTTAAATGAATTTGTCCAAGTCTGTAGGAATGGGTGCCCAAAACCATCTAAGCAATCATGAATCATGTCAAGGTGAGAAATGATGCTATAACAATAGGGAACAACAGCTGTTCCCTGTAAGGAACAACAAAGCAAGCTATACACAAAAAAAATTGTTCCCTGTAGGGAACAACAACACAAAATTCACATGAAAATTGATGTTCCCTGTAGGGAACAACAAAGCAAAATACACACACAAATTGTTGTTCCCTGTAGGGAACAACAAGGGAAAATTAGAGAAAGAAAAGAGAAAAAAACTGATGTACAAGAAAATCCAACCAAACAGAAAGGTAAATTTATGTACAAGCTTAAAAAAAAAAATATTTCTTCACTGGACTGGCACTGTGGAAGGGTTTCCCTCCCTAGCAAGAATTTGTGTTGTAGAAGCTTCTTGTATCTGTTGGTAAAAGAATTCCCTTGTAAGCGGTTTGTGATAGAGGTATACCCGATGTATGTTTACTTTAAAATAGTAGCCAGACCCATCAATGGTGGCTAATGTAAGGGTGCCATTATCATGCACCTCTTGTTCTCATAGGGGCCTAACCACCTAGTCTGGAGTTTTCCCGGGAAATCCTAGAACCTAGAATCATACAAAAGTGCCTAATCACCTTCATGGAAGACCTTCTTCTTGATGAGGGCATCATGCCATTTAGCTCTTTATTATTGGATTAGTGTTGTATGTTGAAGAGCTGATAGACAGATTTCATCCAATTCATTTATTTGACGTAACATGTTGATCTAGGCTTCATTCAAATCCAAGCCTACTTCTTGAGTTATCCTCAATGTCAGAATTCCAAATTCTATTGGGAAGATAGGTTCTTTGCCAAACACTAGCTGATATGGGGAGTATCGTGTTATATAATTTCTGAATTTGTTAATAGCATTAATAACAACTAAAAACTCCTTCTTTGTTACTGTGTAATTCAATTCAACAGGGGATAAGTTTTTGCTAATGTAATATATAGCATTGGGTTTCTTTTCTTCTTCTTGGCCAAGAACTACTCCAATGGCTATGTCTGATGCCTCTGCTGAAATTTGGAATGGTATATCTCATTTCGGTCCTCGTAGAACTGGTGCTGCTAATACTAGTTGTTTTAGATCTATAAAGGCAGTGTCACATTTTTCAGTGCATATGAAATCACTGTTTCCTATTAAGGAATATGATGGTGCAACAATTCATGAAAAAATCTTGATAAATCTACAATAAAATATAGAAAATCCTAGAAAATTACGTAACTCTGTTTGAGTGCAGGGGGTAGCTAGTAAGAGAATTACCTGTATTTTTGCTGGATCTACCTGAATTCCAACTGCTGAAATATAATGATCCAAGATCAGGCCTTTTGTCATCATCATATGGCACTTTTCGTGACTTAAACATAGGTTGGTAGCAATACACCATTCCGGAACTTTTTCCAAAGTTTGTAATGCTTGCTCAAAGTCATCTCCATGGGTGTTAAATCATCCATGTATATTTCCAATCCTTCATTTATCAAATCTGTGAAAATACTGAGTATGTGTTGTTGGAATGTGGCAGGTGCATTACACAATCCAAAAAGTAATACCCTGTAGGCGAATGTTCCCCACAGATAGGTAAAAGTAGTCTTATCCTAGTCTTTAGGGGCAATTTGAATTTGGTTATAGCCATTGAAGCCATCCAAGAAAGAGAAAAATTTCTTCCTTGCCAGTGTATCTATGACATGATCAATAAATGGAAGGGGCAGTTGGTATTTTTGTGTTGCCTTGTTGAGTTCTCTATAGTCAACACATATTCTCTATTTACCATTCTTTTGGGAACCATGACTAATGGAGAAACACATTTACTATCAGATATAGGATAAATAAAATTGACATCTAACAGTTTTTGAAGTTATTCTTTAACAATTTCTTTCAAGTGAGGGTTTAATCTACGCTGAGGTTGTCTAATGGTTTTGGTATCTTTCTCATTGTAGATGTGATGCATGCATAGCTGAGGGTCGATCCCTTTCATATCTGATTAGTCCCAAGAAAAACCCTCTTTATTTTTCCTAAGAACTTGAGTAAGTTTTTGTTGCTGGTCATCACTTAGATTACTATTAATGTTCATGATTTTCCTTGGCTAAATTTCGATAGGTTTTCTATTATAAACAGTGGTTGTAGGGATTGTTTGGTTATTGATTTCTCTCAGGGGATTTTCTTCGATTTCATTGTCAAGGACTGATCTGATCATATGGCATTTCAAATTGGATACTGTGGCATGATGATTGATAAAATTATTAATAATATCGTCTTTAGTTTGGTTTTTGAATTCAATGGCATGTACCACAGTTAATGGTGACCGAATATTTTCCATGAAGTATGTTGCAGGTTGTTTCCTTGGTTTCATAATAGTCAAGCTTGGCTGAGCAGGGGGGTATAAAGCTAAATTTTTCACATCATTCCCCCTGCTTATAGTCATACTTCATGTCCGACAGCTGATATAAGCATCAACCATTGCTATCCAAGTCATTCATAATATTAAAGGATGTCCATCTAGCTAGTTTCTAGGATTGATGATCAAGAAATATGTTGGGTATTCCCAAGAATCTACAGACACCATTACATCCTATAATGTCCCTTTTGGTTTGAAAACTGATCGGTCAGCCAAGTCTAGTAAGGTCGGGGTTCGATCCAAGGTTGCAATGCCAAGTTTTTTATAGGTTCTTGCTGTGAGAGTATTAATGGTTGATCCTAAATTGACTAATGCATTGGGGAAGGAACATCCATTTATTTGTACCGTGACTATAGGGTTTCATGGGTCCTCATATTTTACAAGTGTTTCTCTGCCTGATAATAAATCAGACAAAGTTCCAACTACATGGATAGTTGGGGTTGTTTTTATTTTCCTCTTTGGCCTTTTCATACACAATTCCTTAATAGTTTTTTCATAAATTGGAATTTCCTAAATAGCCCCGAGGAGAGGTATTTTAACTCATACATTTTTTTGTTCTCCAAGAAGATCAAAATCGGGATACTCTATTAAGCGGGGTATAATAAATCTCTCTAGGAATAGTGGAGAAGAGGTAATATTTTGATCGTGGCTTTTATGTCTACTCGTATTCTCCATTTGAGGTGTTTGTTCTATAGGTAACGGATCTTCGAATTGTATATTTTTATCCTTCTCCAATTCAATTATTTGTCCAATCTTAATTTGAGTTCATTACACTCCCTCAACTCAGTTTTTGGCTCTGTTCCTTCCATAATTTGTATGGATTGGACTGGTCTATTGTTGGGATTCGCGTTGGGTTGGGCTGGGAGTTGTGTTCATACATTGGATTACGGGTTCTATTGCAATGTGTAAGGTGATGGTAAGGTTGGTTGAGGCAGAGGGACTATTCCCATAGGCTGGTTTGTAGCTCTTTGCCAATTTGATTTCCAGTTCTTATTTTGTGAAGTAGAAGGAGACCATTGGGAAGAATAAGGGTTGTTCTGCAAGAATGGTGGTGCGTAAGGGAAATTTTGCGAAATATTTTTATTTGGATTTGACTGATTAGGCCATGGTGGCATAAAAAATGCTTGAAGTGGCAAAAATTATGGCTGATTCTACCATGTTGCCCCTGAATATTGCTGAGAATTATATTGCAAGGAAGGAAAAAGTGAAGATGGATCAATAGGCATACCTGTCTGACGTGCTTGCCATTGGCGACGCTGGTTCAACAGATATGCTGGTTGTAATTCTTCTTCCACTTCCTTAGACTTCTTTTAAACCTGGGAGTGACGGGCAGCTTTCTGTGGCATGCTCTTTAGTGCATATAGCGCATGTTCGTATCGCATCTAGAGGGAATTATTTATGGTTTTACTTTTGTGTGCAACAGGGGTAGAAAATAGCCAAGTTTTGTTCTACTATAGCCTGCTTTTTCTTATCTTGAATGACATCCAATTGTGTTTTCAGAGTCACCAGGATATCTATCCTGAAATCCTCTAACAGATTGTTGATTTCACTTCGTGTAACGCTTTCCCTTGAAGATTTACTGTCTCTGAGGTTTGTGTCACGTCTGATTGGTTTCAGACTCGAACTACCCCTGGAACACTTGATGCACAAATTTACAATATCGTTATAACTTTCTTGATAAATATCACCTTTACCCATTATATTTAGTGTCTCTACACATTGGTCTTTCATACCTCTAATCAGTGTGGTTTTTAGAACATTATCAGGTAGATTTGTATAAGGAGATCTTTGCAGATTATATTGGAAACGTTCTACATATTCTTCCAAAGTCTCGCTAGGCTTGGCTACCATTCAAAAGATTTCATCTTTTAGTTCTCTAGTTCGGCAGTAATCTTGGTATTTTTTAAGGAAAGATGTTTTCATTTGGTCCCAATCATTGATGGTGCCTCCAAAAATTCCCATGAACCAATGCAGAGCTGCTCCCTTCAAATTAGAGGGGAATAGCTTCAGTTTCTTGGGATCGATAGTTTAATCATAACCCCTACATAAGACATCAATCTCAAAAAGAAATGCATTGGGATTTTCTGAAGTTAGCCCATGAAAGGTAGGAATGTTCTATAATGGGATAGCCTTCATGGGAGCATTGATAGCTATGTCAACGATAGGGTATTTCAATTTAGAAGTTTGATTTTGCTGGTTATGAGCCATTTGGTTAAAAATATGCCAATATCCTTCAGGGATCTCCGAAGCTGGAGAGTTTTTCCTAAGATGCCTACCGGAGGCTGGAAAAGTTTTAATAGCACTACCTTGGTCCAGAAGACTGGGTATCCTTTGCCCAGTCACTATTTCAGGAGATCTAGGTTCTGGTAATTCAATTTCAAGCTTACTTGTTTCTCCTTCTCCTTCATAGAGGTTGCAAGAATTCTCTTCTTATGGAGGGTAGGCTTGTATGTTCTCAGTATCTTGAAAACTCTACTCAGCCCTTTTAGTTTGGCTATGAATCTCCGCATTAGCTAAAGATGGTGATTCTGCAGTTTGAAGGAAGTCAATAGAACATTTGGCAACAATAATTCAAGGTCCTACTGATCACTGAGACTCAGATTTTCTTAAGATTTAATCAATAAAATTTGATCGTCCAAGCGTCACCGGTCCCTTATATTTTTTAGGTTTTGGAGGAATAATTTTTCCCTTGTAAGGTTTCTTAGTCATTCACGCAAAAAAATTAAATGTTTATTTCTACCTTAGGTTCCTAACAATTCAGCTGGAAAGCAGGCAAGGGAGTAGGCATTTTACTTGCTCTATACGCAGGTTCTTACCTTCCGTTTTTAATACCCAATTCTCTCTCAAGCCTCAAACACCTACTTCACTTTTCTGTAATTGTGCTAAAAAGCGGGTAGAGGAGCAAGCACTTTACTCACTCATTACATAGGTTCTTACCTTTCGTTTTCAATACCTAGTTCTTCCTCAACAATAATTATCAGATATACATCAGTCTTTGTAAATGACTATACTCTCCCCGGCAATGGTGCCAAAATTTTGGGTGGCAAAAGGTGCCTTTTAGAACTCCTAATTATTGCACATTAATCATCAATCCAGGAAAGTCCTCTTATTTCAATAGTGTACACAGTATGTGCCTGGTATTAATTCAGAGAGTAATGTTTCCTAAATTGTAGTACATATCTTGACACAAGAATAAATGGAAGCATCTAATAAAATCCAATTGCAATAATTAAAAGGAATATCAAAGCTCAATCTTCTACTGAAATCGAACCTTACAACAATTCAAGCAATAACATCATCATCCAAGAGCACAGTAACGATAACTCACCTCTACTTAGATGATTCAATCTAAACTATACTAAATCTCTACACATCATTCAAGATACGAATGATATCACTTATGAGAGTCCAATATAAATAATGAAACTCTTGCAGATGATTAAATCAATACAATGCATTGTTTAGATGACTAGCACTGTAATGAGAAAACTTAGAGCAAATGATAAGAATGTACATCAGCACAGAACATATATTATTTCGATATAAGAAAGTAATGACAGCTAATGAAATAAACTCACAGAAACAAGGAATTATCAACCAGACCAACTCTAACAGAATCAAAAATATAACACAAGGAAGTAGTTAACTTCACCAAAGGCAGAGCCCTTAGCTTCCAGCGAGTACTGCTAAATTACTTCAGATAATTCAAGAGAATAGAAACTTCAATTATATATTAATCATCGAACATGAGTAAAATTATAGTACAATCCCATTCTCCATCGAAGCAATCTGTAATTAAACTTGCAACTTGAAAAATAACAGAGGTTCTCCCTTTCTTCCTACAATTGCCTTATTTTATAATTAGAAAGGGTAAAAGGTAAATCGTAAATGCGATCCCTCAGGATCTCCGGATCTCGAGGGATTTGCAACCGATTTCTAACTTAAGACATCTTTTCTATTCCGCGTTGATCCCTCTGATTTTTTCTCAGCCTTGTCCGCAACCGATGCATTCCTTCCTTTGCTTGTCATATTCTGTTGTCCCAACGTCAGGGAAAATAAATCGTTCCTTTGTCAGTTTCCTACATAGAAAAAGGTAAGAGTTAGCTAAATCATAACTGCAAACAATTCCTTCATTTCTTACCATAATTCCTCAATAGATTAATGCATTAAGATATGAAAATGATAGGGATCAAGGAAAACGATGATGAACTTAGTAGTAAATACATACCCATTTCGTAACTCAACAGTAGACACCTTTGAATCAAATTTAGGAGTTACATATCTTAATATTTTCTATACTAAACTTGGGTCTTTTATTTCTTCACCAAGGTCTCTCATACGATTCACAATCTCATCTATTTGTAAACAATACTTTCATCATTAGGAATCTTGAGAATCTCATATTGAATTCTAAGAGTTTGGAGACTAACACTTTTTACCTTGTCATTTCCTTCATAGCTTTGGATGATCCTGTCCCTTATTTCCTTTGTTGAATTTAGCTGCATAACTTTTAAAAAATTTTATTTTTTTAGGCTTCCCAATAATGCATTGAAAACTTTTGCATTGGTTTCATATTTTTTCTTTTTTGTTGCATCTGTGGGAACTACAGCTGGATACTGGTAACCTCCATCAACAAGTGCCCACACATCTAATCCAAGAGGCTCTATATGGGATATTATTCTTGTCTTGTAGAAAATTAAATTACATTCGTTCAAGGGTGCTGGTCAGATAGGTGATGTTCTGTATTGATTGCTCATCTTGGCAGATATTCCTTTAAGTGATCAATATTCTTTTGAAGGATCTTCTCTGATACCAATTGTTGTCAAAAAACTAAGAGGGGTGGGGGGGCGGGGGGAGGGGGGAATCGGTACCTTAAAAACTCATGCAAACTTTTACTTTTCTTTTATGATTTTTTTACGTGACTTGACTAAAGAAAACTACTGTATGTACGTGATTTTTATTAAGGAAACTAGCGTATACCTAGTTAACATATCATTCAGATAAATCTTCATTTTCTTGACTTAAACGAGTGCATCAGTGATTGATCAGACATTTGATAAGTATATAACATGTGAATTAAGAATACATTAAACAATCACAAATAAGAAACACATATGAACAACACGATTTAAGGTGGAAACCCAATGTTGAAGAAAACCATCGTTGTTGTCCTCTCATTCTTCAATATTATTATTATGTAAAACCTCTTACATTCTTGTACTGGAGCAGACTCATAACAACGTGTAAGCACCAACCTGTGGAAGGCTAAAACCTTCACTTTCTCTGCATCTCCTACAGGAAGGGAGCTCCAACCCCCTAATCGCATTTACCAACACCCACTAAAAGGGAGCTTCAGCCCCCTAATATGATCACCAACTACTACTGGTAGGAATATTTGATAGGGGGTATCATGTGGTAAGGTGTACACTTGTTACTACAAAGGTGTGTTGTAGCTCACGAATTAAAGATGTTACAAGAAAACCAAATGCATATGAACATGTGATCATAAATTTTTGTACCTTGCGAGTTTGATGAATCGGCATCAACCCACCTCTATAAAATGAACAAAAAAAGATGAGATTCTAGAAAGTGGACATGACCATGAGGATAAAGTTTCCTTGAATGCACTGATTTTTCCTAGTTTCTTTTGATAGTGAACACTTTTAGAGATTATGTTGAAATATTTATAGAGAAAATCATGGAGTCGTAGTGATCTATGGAAATTTAATTTCCTCTATAAATCTATCCTTTAAGGATTGGAGAAAATTACCATTAGATGAAGAGAAGGCCCGTTGAGACAGAGAGGCCATGAGAAGTAATTGTGTATTTTCTAATAAATTATTCCTATGTTTTTTTTATAAATGTGTTATATTATTATCGTATGAATATTTGGTATATATGCACGACATGCATTGTGAGTTGCACATGTGTTGCATGGCTCAGAGGAGGATAACCAAACAAGTAAATGATGGTCACTTCAAGTTCCAATTGCAAATTAAATGAACCTAAGTTGAAAGCTTTGTTTACAAGGGAACGATCATAATGCAGTTGGAAGTACAAATAAGACTATGATTTAAGAGTATTTAGAAATTAACATTGCATGGAGACGATCGATTGTGCATGAGAGGGTGTGGATACATGAGAAAAGGAGTGAAACATGTGATGTTGAAATTTGGTATTAACCAAAGAGCGTGAGGAATAACACTACCTGCAACATGACATAAGTCGCTACGGTACTTTCTCCCTTTCAACCCATGAGTTTTTTTAAAACCCTACATTGCATTGTTGACTCTTAGGACCGTGTAGTTTTGAATTTTTGGTGTGGATTTACATGCGGGGACCATGCATGCGAAGATAATGTTCTTGGTGAAAGAAGCACAACATTGAGTATTAAAGGTTGATTGTGCACCCATAACCGATAGGTCGAAAATCAAGCCCAATAAAAATATTGAAAACGATAGACCCCAAAAAACATTTTCATCAAAAGTCACTTTATATGGCACTTGTTCATATGACCTTATTTTAAGTAATCAATTTAATTAAAAAGAAAAAAATGACATTACGACTTTAGAGATAAACCTCAATCTTGGATTTGTATATGTTACTAAGGATGTTCTAAAATATTTCCTTGAGGTCAAATTCATACTATTTACTTAATAATTATTGATAATTAAATTCAAAAATAACTACAATTTACTCTAAAATAACTATGTTAAAAAAAGAACACAATAAACATCTAATTTTATGTATAAAAATATATTAAAAAACCAAATGAAATATATAGCAAATTTCAAATAAAAAAGTTGTATGTAAACAAAAATAAGAATTTTAAGAAGGTACACAAATTTTTTTACTCATATATAACTCCTAAAAATAAATTTTGTATACCATTATAGAAAATTAATTTAGATTTGTCATATTACAAACTTTCTTGACTTGTTAAGTGAACATAACTATAAAGATTTACAAAATATTTTATCTTTTCCTTTTTATTATAGAAATAAAATTTTAGTAAGTTTCAATTAATCTCTTACTTTATTAAGCTCCAATGAACCATAATGGCATTTGTGCTACATCATCATCATCATCAATAATATTATAGAAAAGTTTTAAATAAATAATAATTTTTTATATAGTAAATATAATTTATTCATCTAAATTATTGTATAAATAAGAATGAAATATTCACATATAAAGAAATATAATATCTTAAAAATTTATAAATAATATGGTGCTAATAGAGAAATAATATAAATTTTAAGGTATTTTACAATATTGAGGTTATTAGCATGGAAGTTATAAATAATCTTAAATTTTTAAAAAGAAAAAAATAATATAATAATTATAATTTAATATAATAATTAGTGATGTTTATATAATAAATATAAATTAATTTTTTATTTGTGATTGGAGACTATCTTTGGTCCCTGAAGATGTATGGAGTTATCATCTAAAACTTTGGATGGATCACACATATTACATAGTGTTATTCAGGAAATCTCTAACAATAATTTTCTATTGTAAATAATAGTATGATAATTATGCAATAAAATATAATATATTAAGAATTAAAATCTAAATAAATAAATAGTTATTATTATAGTTTAATTTAAATATAGATTATTTTATAAAATTTCACATAAATAAAAATAATAATTAGCATAATAAAAAAAATATTTATTAATAACTTATAAATTATGTAGATATAATTTATATGATAATATACCTAATTTATATCACCCGAAGCATGTAAATTAGAGACTTTTTCCTAATTATAATTATGCAATGGTAAACTACTTTTACTATGACTTATTAGTTGTTAATATATTTGTGTAAATTTTTATTATTAAAATACTTATTTATGTTTAAAATGTTGATAGTAAATTACTAAATATTTTTATAATATTATTTTATATAATTTTTATTTTTATTTTTTTTGTAAATTCGGTGGGTCCATTCCGTTTTCTATTTATATTTTTAAAGGCAGGCTACAAAATATAAAAGTTAACAGTTAAAACTTGGCCTCAACCTGCCCGCAGGAAACCAGGTCTGTTGGCCATCTAAAAGCATGATAAGCAGTGCAAAACTGTAATTGTTTCATCCTCCTAAACTTTTCCTGAGCTGTCTGTTCTATGATTCCTATACTTACTATCCTAAAGCAGTTTATAGTTTGGTTTCTAAACAGTAATATCATCAAAATTTAAAACATCATTGAGTTCATTCTTTCTAAAAAGCATATTGTTATACTTCTGAGGAAGAAACTGGGGCTGGGTCTTTTGCACTGGTACCCGACATATCAATTTGTTGTAGCTGTTGTAAAATCTGTTGAAGGATTTTTTCTATCCTTCCCACCTTATCATCCAGCCTACTAACTCTATCCACCGTCTGGTATTGAGTTATCTTTATGTGCTGTAGTTGGTCTTGAATTTCTAGAATCTGGGCCTGCATGCTTGTCCCCTGCTTTACTGTTTCTGCTTGGGTATGCACTGGATGAAAGCTCTGCATGGCTTTCGCTATTAAGCATTTTACTATCCAATATGTATGGACAGTCTGATTGAACAAGGTGAGGCGTCCCCTCGTGTTTCCTGGATCTTGTATAAATTCCAAAATGTCTGCTTCTGTCTCATTATCCTCTGGGTCAGTTTGGATATCCCTCTCCCATCCTCGAATGACCTGCCTTGTGTTAGAGGAATTACCTATCACATAGGTAGTAGCTAACGTTTCCAAATGTTCCTGGTTTGTCTTACGTCCCCTTTTCTTTGGGGATGGTTCAGCTTGCTCTGGCTGTTTTCCTTTGGCAGCCTCTATTTTAACTCTTCGTTTTCCCATTTGCACTAAACACCTATAAACATGCCCCGGTACATCAACAGGAGCAGTAACAATATAAAGCGTTAGACGATTATGGTTGGTGCGCCACCTTTGGACTTCCAGCTCGTGGCTGTCATACAAACTATGAGACTTAACCTTGGTGATTAAACTCTGTAATTTGTTAGACAGAAAATCAGTATTAACCTTGAGACTGTGGGTCAGATAGTGGAGGTTTTTTCTCAACTTAAGATTCCAGAAAGCAATAAGGTTAGTTATCGGATTCTCACTCTGGGCTGCTTCATTTGGGCTATGATTATGGGCTATATAATTAATATGGTTCAGCTGAGTAATAGCAGGTCTAGGTTTCAGGGCATGACAACGCTTAACGCCGGTGAAGCAGAGCTGGGTAATATACTCCCCTTACACTATGCTTTTGCAAATATTAACCTTAATCCCCAACTGCTCGAGGCTATACAGGTTTCTGGAATAGATGGTATCCTGCCAGGCACGAAGGGAGTTTCTTGTAATACGACCCCCGTTTAGCTGGAAACAATGCTTCTGTTGACTGTTAACTAATAAAAAACAAAAATCCCATACCCTAAACCATTGAAATTGCATTATAGGGCCACCAGCATACAGGATTTTGCTTAGTCCCTTGCTTGCATGCTTATGAAAAAGACTCAAAAAACTAACATTCCTAGACTTCATATTCTCAATGATACTGACTAATTCAAACACAGAGAGGAGCAAAGAAACATTCTGGGTTGGTAATAAGCTAGGGTCTGGCGACAGAGTTTCGCTCGACCTTCCCCATGCATGCTTACCCAGTAGACAGAGACTTCTTTCTATAGCACCCTCCATAATCCCTATATTACTGACAATTGCATACGAAAACAGGACCCAAGAAACCTTATGAACTAATCTTACACTAGGGTCTCTGAAACATGGTCGGATTGGTTTCTTAAGGGGGATTATAGGATACAGAGTTTTACAGAGACCCTTGAAATCATAATTTGTGAAACGTCGAAGACAATTTACAGTATGAGGCTCCATAATAGCGGTGAGAATGCTGCTTACATACCGTGACAGGAGCACTTGAAGAGTCGACTGGGTGTTGTAGCTTCTCCTCCGCTTTCGTCTCCAAACAGGTGCATGCACAAGTTCTTGCATGAATGACTGGGAGGGCGGAGGGCCTCCTCTTACATTGGCGATGGTTTGCCTTCCGTGAGCTGGCCACACAGCCTGGCCACCTTTCCCCATGATGCAACGAATTGATTTTTCCTGTCCTGCCATCATAAAAGCTATTAATGACTCGGAGTTGGTCCATGTGCCCAGTTGCCACGGCGCCTATTTCCAATTTCCGGTTGATCACCCCGATCGGGGGATTATATAAATTTATTTTATAATTTACTTATAAAATATATTATATAAATTATATAGTTATTTTGATATTATTAAAATATATAATTTGAATAACTATATAAGTAACAAAACACTATATCTACTGATTGTTAGGTGCTATAAATTGATCCGATTTTTTTGAAGATGGAGAGGCGAGGTGTTAGGGCTTGAAGGTCATGGGGCTATGGCTACGTGGAGGCGTCTCATCAAAGGTGTACAACAGGGAAGAATGGTGGATTGATCTAATCTGATTCGGATCTCAGGAGATGATGGTGGTTGAATAAGGCCCAATATATAGCATCTTGTAGACGCTGGAAGCAAGGAGTCATAGAAGCGACTTCTATGAGAACTTGGCAGAAGATTTTCAATGGTAGGGGAGGGGAAAAGGAAGAACTTATCTATGGAAATATGACAGAGATAGAGAATGGTGACCTAGGGGTGTTGTGGATGGATCTCAACGAAGGGATGACAATAGAGTCCCCAGTTTTCGGCAACGACTTGGAGGCAGGTTCTCTATGCAAAGTGCCTACAGGGCACCAGGGGATCGTAGAGGGGATTCTCACTCTATCGTCTTGGTAAATCGGGTTACTCAAGTTATGCTCACAATGGGTAAAACTATCCCTGATTTTTTAATTTATTGCATGTTGCTATGGTTTTTTTGATTACATCTGTATATATGAAGACTAGGGTTCCCTGCTCTTGACCAGGGCAGCGTGGGGCGTAAAGCCTCACCGGTTACCTCTAAAGCACAGATTAAGGGAATGGGGTGAGGTTATACCCACCTGTGGGCTCTCCTTGATTCTCATCTTCATGCCCCTAGACAAATCATATTATCTATTGGTGGGATTGGCACTAAAAAATATAACACAGGCACACGAGTTGGGGACTATACCTTGAAAAAGATTTTTCATATTTTCATAAAAAAATATAGATGGGAAATCAAGAACACTCTGGGTACAAGATGTGGATTTGGTCATAGATCTGAAGCATAATATCCAAGTGTCAACTAGCTTCTCATCCACAAAACAAAGCCTGATATATTCATGGAAGGTACTACACGAAGAAGCCCAATTAAAATAATACCGTATCTAGAAGAATTCTTCCATTTTCCTGAATTTAAGGCTAAAAGGTTGAACTCTAGGAGGAAAAACATCCACTAGAGCCGAATAGAACATAACAACTGGACCCATGAGGGGAGCCAACAATGCAAAAGATGGCTCCTCATATGGTGTCTCATACAAGAACATTCTGCAGGGGAAAAATGCAGTAGAAACAACTTCTGAACCAATAGAGAATACTCCCAAACCATATATTGTGGAGCAACTGAACTGCGTGCTCGAACTAAATAGTAATGCATCAAAGATAGATGGATATCGCTCCACATTCAAATCACAGGCAATAAATTGTAGATTTAACTATTTTTGGCCCAAACCAATGGAGCTTTTCAATTGGATTTCCACCAATTGGACTATGGATTGTGATATCCATCTCTACTCCAAGGGGTATTTTATTTTCAAGCTCTCCTCTACAGAAGCCAGAGATATCATTCTCGGGGTGGGATCATGGTTGTGGGGTTCTACCAAACTCTTTATCACACCTTCGTTCCCTGATTTTGACACAAATATGATGGAGATAACTAGAATGTTGTTTTGGGTACAGCTGTATAATCTCCTCCTTAATTTTTGGAATGAACAGGTACTAGAAGGCATTGGAAATAGTATAGGGAGATACATAAAAGCATACATCCAATGCTTGGTGGAGAGAATCTTCACTTTCGCTCGAATATCTATTAAAGTGGACCTCACCAAAGGGTTACCTGAAAGTATGCATTTGATCCATCACCATAAAAAATGGCAGAAACACCTTGATTATGAAAATAGTGCATCTAGATGCAAAATATGTAGGAAAACTGGTCATTTACAAAACATATGTCTGGATGGTAAAAGATAAAAAGAAAAAAAAAAAGGACAGGAAATCTTCAAAAGGTTGGCAATTCCCCTTAGGCGGACTAGAGGAAGAAACAAAAGAAGGGGATATACCCATTTCGAAAGAAAGCAATCAGGCTGCAGCAAATCCTGGGTTCCAGATCATGAAGTAGAAGATCTAATATGGGTCAAATGCGATGCCTCAGCTGGCACAAACCATGGTCGATCTTTTGAAAGCTAGGGATTTATCTGATATAAGCTTAAGAGCGAATAAAATATCACATGTGTTTGAAATCTCGGATTCTGAGAAAGAAAACTCCATGAGGAACAATGAATTAGCCTTGGTTCCTTCTTCCCTGCATTCAGGGACTTGGAAAATCATTCAAAAGAGAAAAGGAAAGCGTGAAAAGAGAAATTGAAATCTCAATTGTATATAAGATATTATAGGGAAAATAATGCCTCCTTATATTAGATAAATTGTAAGTAAGCACATTATTATTTTTAAGTAGTTTAAGGGACATGCTTGTTGGCAAAAGTTTATATATTAAATTTAAATTTTAATAATTTTTTTTCTTTCCTCGGTGGTTTTCTCAATTATGATTTTAATTCATTCTATTTACAGCACTTTAGTAAGTTGACCTTGGGTATTTTTTTTCAAATAATGGTGATAGTCATTAAACTAGCAATTTGCCCCAAAAGGTGCAAGGAGAGGCCGACAAGATTGTTGAATTGGAAAAGTTGTACTTTGATTGAAATAATAAATTTTTATTTATGTTGTTTAGCATATTTGTGTTAAGTTTATAATATATAACTAAAATGGTAATTTAAATATTTCGATGATGGACAACACAAGAAACATGATGGTTTGTCCTTCACTTTCGTTTCCCCACTCTGACATCTTAAGCTATGGGCAACTTTGGTCTTCTTGTGGATTGTGACATATTAAACTATGGGTGACTTGGTCCTCTTATGGATTGTCCTTCATGTTGACTTCCTCACTCTCTCATCCCTCTACAACATCTTTTTATTTTGTAATTAATAAATAAATATCTCTTTTATAAAATGTCCATAAACATATTAGAATTAACTATTCAAAGTCTAAATAATAACTTGCTTAACACAATAACCATGATGCTCTTACATCATAACCTATAGGTGACTTGGTCTTTTTAGGGATTGTGATATCTTAAAATATGGGTGACTTGGTCCTCTTGTGCATTGTCCTTCATGACTGTCCCATTGTGACATCCCTCTACAACATCTTTCTACTTTAAAAATAAATAAATAAATACCTTTTTATAAAATTTTCATAATCATATTACATTTAAATATTCAATATCTAAATAAAAATTTCCTGAAAAAAATTTATTGTTATTATTATTATGATTATTATATTATTTTATATAAATTTCAACCTTAATTATTATAATAATAATTTACATTACCAATTTTATAGTATTTTATATCTTATTTTAAAATCGACCCCTTCAATCAGTACATTTGGATCAAAATATATGATTCTACCACCAATCGGATCTTTCTCACAATTTACTATTTTGCTCACATCAACTCTAAATCATATAAGAAGAATAACCTGGACAAGAATTTTCCTTTCAATTCTTTAGAAAAAGACATCTTCAACCTGAGAAATGATGGTAATATCCTTTTACCCAAAGACTTTAATGCTAGAACTTCTACTAACCTAGCCATTAAATTAAGCAAAAAATCTAACCTTGACCCCTTATGGCTTGATGAAGATAGTAACTTAGCTAATAAATTCAAGAGAAAATCTAAAGACATTGTCGAGAAATTATTTGGCACTATGCTCCTAAAACTTTGTAGTTCCTAGGACTTAATTATTTGTAATGGTTTAACAAGTGGGCCCTCTCCAGTCATATGACATGTTTCCATGCACTGGGTAGCAGTGTCATGGATTATTCTATATCTAACATCGTCGTCCTCAAACATATTATAAAATTTGAGGTTTTTAATGGATTCGAGCCTAACTCTGACCACAGATCTTTTTCTTTATCCCTCAATCTTGCTATGCATACCACCAACCTGCAAGAGACCAATGAAAGAGAAAGACACATTCTCTTTGATAGAAGTAAAACCAACCTCTTATTAAGGGATTTAGAGAGGGATTTAGGCCCCATGAATTATGATAATAAAATTGATCAAATTTATTACCATTTCACTACTATCCTTTCCAACATGGTTAAAAATTTTTCTAATGAGATTTCATTTAATAAGTCTAATAGAACTTTGAATCCATCATATTACAAATATTGCAAGATGGCGAGGAAACCGATCAAAGATTCTCATAGTGAAATCACTAAGCTACATAATATAAATATATACACAAATACCATCAAGAGGAAGAAAATATCATATGTTAATAGAAGGAAGGATTATCTTCTCCACCTTTCTTAAGTCATGCCCAAAATTTTTTTTCCGAATGTTCTTTTCCATAAATCCAAAGATAAGCATTCTATCCCCTTAGGAGATTGGGACAACTATATTAAGAAGTTGTATGACTCTCCAGACACTATGAGAACCAGCTTAATCACTCAAATTAAGAAGGATTTATTCTCTCTTGATGACATTGAGTCTGGTAGTAATAAGATCGCTAATGGGAAAGATAAATATATTGAAGGACACCAGGCTGAGATCTTTAAAATGGGAAGATCTATCCTCATTCCTTATCTCCAAAAGCTTCTCAATATGGCTATAATGCATGGCTTCCCTCGAATTTGGATGCAAAGCATTATTGTACATGTATGTAAAAATGGGGACAAGAGTGTTCCATCCAACCACAAGAGCATTATGGTTATCCATATCCTGACTAGGCTTTATGGGCTCATTTTGGAGAAGAAGCTTTGCCTTTGGCTTGAAATCCAAGGAAAAAGAGCTGAAGGACAAGCTGGTTTTAGGAGACATCACTCTACTATTGACCATATAGTGATTCTTAGAATCATTGCAGAGGAATGTCGCAATAGTAAAGTCAATCTCTTATGTTGCTTTGTGGACTTTAGAAAAGCTTTCGAAACTATCCCTTGGGATAAATTTTGGGATAAACTTAAAGACATCATGGTCCCTCATGAGATGAGGATTGATGTGATCTGTTTCCACGAGGTCATCATTGCCAAGATTAAGACCAACAATGGGTGGTCTAAAGATATTAAATGCAATATTGGAGTTAAGAAAGGGTGTCCCCTATCCCCTACCCTTTTTGGCATATACATAGATAAGCTAGAGGAGTGTCTGGAATCAGCGGGGTGCAAGGGCACTGAGCTTGCTAGTGTTCTCATTAGTCTTCTCCTCTACGTCGATGACCATGATTAGCACCTCCAGATTCCTCATGATTACTGATCTAATATGGGTATGACACTTAAAATCGGCAACACTAAATTCATTATCATTAAATCCAAAAATATCACCGATGGTAGTTTCATGTATAATAATCAGTGCTTAAAGCAAGTTTTTTCTTATAAGTATTTGGGAATTGACTTCCCTCATCATATCAACTAGAATTATAACATCAAGAAAAGGATTATTGGGGGTTGGAAAGCTTATTATAATCATGAAAACAATTGTAAGTCAGTTGATATTTACATTTGGAGTAAAAAGAGGCTCCTCTTTAAGACCCTTGTCATTGTTGCTATCTTATACATATGTGAGGTTTGGGGTTGTAGTATATCTAGAGATTCATGGAGGAAGATTGAGATGATTCAAAATAAATTAATAACCTACAACCTTAAGATCAAGGGAAATAATCCGTATCCTATCCTCTTCATTGAATCTGGTTTGTCTCGCATTGAAAGTACATCTATATTTAGATATATGATTTATAATAAGAAGCTTGACAACATGCAATAAAAAAGGCTTCCTAAAATTTCTTCTAATTGTACTCAAAACCCTCACCTTTTCCTCAAGTGTGGGTGGCACAAGGATGCCCTGTCCTGGCTCAACCATTGGGGAATTAAGGAGGAGCTCAATATGGGAGGAAATGATAAAATAAAAAATACTATTACCTCCAAGTTCAAGGACAAGTTGTGGGTGGATCACGAGCTAGAGGTTAAAAGGAAGCTAATACACTATAAGGAAGTAATCAACCCCACCCTTGATAATCAGAATTATCTCTCTATGTTTTCGAGCAATAGGAAGAAAATGAACATCGCTAAGATAAGAACTAATTCCCATGAGCTTCAAAGTGAGACTGGGCGGTGGTCTATTCCCAAGACCCCTTGGAAGGATAGAATCTGTTAGATTTATGATTATAAGTAGGTGGAAGATGAAAAACACTTCCTTTGATACTACTAGACTCTTTCTCACATTCGCTCTCAATTCCTTACCATCTTCCACCCTTCCAATCTTCTTGACCTATTAAGCCAACCCACCTATAGTGATCATGGAGCACTTATTTCCCTTCTCTTTGACCATAGAAACAAGATTTTGAAGAATCAAAATTAGATTCTTTCTCCTCTCTTAAGTTCTGATAGGCCGCATTTGTCTTAATGCATGGTAACCATTATCATCATCATCGTCATATAATTCTATTCAAAATGTTAAAAATTTTAAAAATCATTATACTATTCAATTTATTATGACTAGTTATAAAAAGTTTCATACTTTAAAATATTATCTATAAAAATGTTAAAAATTATATTTAATAATGTGACCACTTATTTTTTTAGTTTGTAAAATATTATTTATAAAACTATTAAAAATTATATTTAATAATGTGACCACTTATTTTTTATTTTTTAATCTGAAGACATGGGTCTGTACATGATTATTGTTAGCTTTTAATTGCAAATTGTAGTTTATAATTGACTAACAGATTGAATTTGTGATTGATATTCAATAAGGCCTTTCTACCTTAAATTCCACAAAAGGAGAAAATAGCCCAATTCAACAACTTTGGAGCATATTTACCAAGTTTTACCAAGTTTGGCCTAATTCGGTAATACAAAATAATTACATTGAAATATTAATACACAATTTTTCTATATGGTAATATTGGGAAACCAAATGTTCTTGGTTTAAAAAAATTGAAAGAGGAATAACTTCTTGATTAAAACTCATTTGGCTTTTCCGGGAAACATTCTTTTGAAATATAGAAATAGCATTTGTTGTTTGCTATGAAATCCTAAACACTATAGGTTGCGATTACTAGGTCTTTGTTCACTAAAATCGTGAGGGAGGTGTTTATTATAGGAACTTGTTTTTAATGGATCACAATTAAAAATTTAGTTTGTGAATATTATTGTTGAATAAATTTATATTATATAGTTAAATGGTCTGAAATTCTATTTCACTACTTGAGAGTGAGAGAGGAGAGGGAGTGTAAGGGAGGGAGACAAATGGTGAGAGGTAGAGAGAGAGGGAGGGGAAGGGAGTGTGAGGTAGATAGAGGGAGGGGAGGGCCCCACTCCTCATCCTATCTCTCTCTCTCTCTCTCACCCTATCCCCCTCCCTCTATCTCCCCCTCTCTAACCATCCATCTCCTTCCCTCTCCCTCTATTTGTCGCTCCCTCGGCCTCCCTTCACATCCTCTTCCTCCTCTCTCTCTCTCTCTCTCTCTCTCTCTCTCTCTCTCTCTCTTCCTCCCTTCCTCCCTCTCTCTCCCTCTCTCCCTCTCTCCTCCTCCTCCTCTCTTCTTATCCCCTACCCTCCCCCCCTCCCACCTCCTCTTCCCATTCCCCTTTCTCTCTCGCTATCCTCCTACCCTTTCCTTCCCTCTCTGCCTCCCCCCTTCTCCCTCTCTATCTCCCTCTCCATTTTCCTCTACCTCTCCCTTTCCCTCACCCTCTCACCATTAATTGGCATAGTATGCCCCATCTCCACATATTTTTCTCTCTCTCCATCACCCTCTCTCTCCTCCTCCTCTTCTTCCTCTCTTTATTTCTCTCTCTCTCTTCTCCCTCCATCCACTCCCTCACCCCCTCCACTCTCCTACCCCCCTCCCCTCTCTCTCTCCTCCTTCCCTCTCTACCTCCCCCCTTCTCCCTCTCTATCTCCCTATCCATTTGCCTCCCCCTCTACCTTTCCCTCACCCTTTCACCATTCATTGGCATAATATGCCCCCTTTCTCCATCTTTCTCTCTTTTTCCATCATCCTCTCTCTCCCTCCCCTCTCTCTCCTCCTCCTCCTCCTCATCTTCCTCTGTTTCTTTCTCTCACTCTCTACACCTCCCTCCCTCCACTCCCTCACCCCCTCCACTCCCCTACCCCATCCCCTCTCTCTCTTCTCATTCCCTCTCTCCCTCTACCCTTATCCCTCTCTATCTCCATTTCCATTTGTTTCTCCCTCTCCCTTTCCCTCACCTTGTCACCTTCCATCGGACTAAAATCCCTCATCTCTCCTTATTTCTCTCCATATCCTTCTCTCTCTCCATTCCACTCCCCTCCCCTCTCTCTCCTCCTCCACTTCTTCCTCCTCCTCTCTCCCTCTCTCTCGCTCTCTCCCCATATCTGTCCTCCTCCCTTCCTCTCTCCCTCCCCCTTTCTCCCTCTCTCTCTATCCTCCTCCCTTCCTCCCTTGACAACCCTCTCTCCCTACCTCCCTCCCCCCTTCTACCTCTGTCTCTCATACTCCTTCCCTCCCCTCCCCTCCATCTCTCTCCTTCTCTCTCTTACTCCAACCTTATTTCTCTCCCTCACCTCCCCTACCCTCCTCCTTCCCCTTCCCTCTCTCCCTACCTCATTCTCTCTCGCCCCCCCTCTCTCTCTCTCTCTCTCTCTCTCTCTCTCTCTCTCTCTCTCCATCCCCCCTTCTCCCTCTCTCTCTCCTCCTCCCTTCCTCCCTCCCCTATCCTTCCCTATCTCCCTCCCCACTTATCCCTTTGTATCTCCCTCTCTATCATCCTGCCATTCGTCCCTCCCTCCCTCTGTCATCCTCATCACTTCTCCTCTCCTCCCATCCCTTCTCTTCCTCCCCTCCCTCACTCCCTCCATCCCCCTACTCCCTAATCCTCCCCTCCCTCCATACCTCCCCCTGTTCATCCTCCTCACCTCCCCTATCCTCCCCCTCCCATACTCCTCCTCCCTCTCCTAGCCTACCCTCACTCCCTCCCCCTTCTCCTCCTCTTCCTCTCCATCCCTCCCCTCTCCATGTCCTCATCTATGTCCTTGTCCTCGTCGTCATCCATGTCCTTGTCCTCCTCCTCCTCCCCTACTCTCATCTCCTCAATTATCCTCCTCGTGATGCTATCCTGCCCTCTCTTCCTCCCCATTATCATCCTAATCCTCTCCCACCATCCCTTGCTCCTCCTCCTCCTCCTCATCCCCTTGCTCACTCCCTCCACTACTCCTCCTCCTCCTCCTCCCCTGTCCTCCTCCCCTAACTCATTTTGATCCTCCTCCTCTCCCTCCCCTCTCCTCCTCCTCCTCTCTTGCATTGTCATCCTTGTCACACTCTTCTTGTCCTTCCCTCCTCTGCTGCCTCCTCCACTTCCTCCCTCTCCTACCCTTCCCTCCCTCCCTCCCCCTGATCTTCCTCCTCCTCCTCCTCTCCTCTCATCATCATCCTCCTCTCTCCATCCCTGCCTCCCCCTCCCCGCTTCCTCCTCCTCCTCCTCTTCCCTCCCATCCTCTTCCTCTAGCCTCCCTTGCTCCCTCCTACTCCTTCTCCTCCACCTCCCCATCCTCCCTCCATCCCTCCGTCCCTCATTCTCCTCCTCCTCCTCCTCCTCCTCCTCATTCCCTCCCCTCTCCTACTCTTCCTCCCTCCTTCCCTCTTCCTCCCCCTCCCCTCCTCTCCTCCCCTCCCTCCCTCCATCCTTCCACTCCTCCTCCCCTCGCTCCCTCCCTCACTTTTCCTCCTCCCCCCTCAACTCCCTCCTTACTCCTCGCTCCTCCTCCTCTTCCTCTCCCCTCCCCTCCCCTCCCTCACTCCTCCTCCTACCCCTCTCCCTCCCTCCTCCCCTACCCTTTGTTCCCCCTCCTCCCACCCTTCCTCCATTGCTCCCCTCCAGCTCCTCTCCTTCTCCCTTCCCTTCCCTCCCATCCCATCTCCTCCTCCTCTCCCTCCCCTATCCTCTTCTTCCTCTCCTGTCCTCCTCTCATCTCCTCCATTCACCATCCCATCTCCTCCTCCTGCCCTCCTCTCCTCCCCTCACCATCCCCCTCCGCCTCCTCCTCCTGCCCTTACCCTAACCCCCATCCCTCCCTCGATCCCCTACTCTTGTTCTCCCTCTCCCTCCCTCCCCTATCCTCCTCATCTCCCTCTTCCTCTCTCCTCCCTTCCCCCTCCCGCTCCCCCTCCTCCCATAGCCTCCATTTCTCCCTCCTAATCCTCCTCCCCTCGACCCTACCCTCCTCTCTGTCTCTCCCTCCCTCTCCTGATCCTGCTCCCTCCTCCCTCCCTCCCTCCTCCTCCTCCGCTCTGCTGCCCTCCTCCCCCTCTCCCTCCCTCCCCTCTCTTCTTGCTCCTCCTTTCCCTCACTCCCATCCCTTCTTGCTCCAACTTTTCCTCCCTCCCTCCTCCCCCTCCTCCCTCCCCTCTCCTCCTCCCTCTCCTCCTCCACCTTCTCCTCCTTCCCCCTCCCTCCCCTCACCTCCTCTCCTCTCCTCTCCTCATCCCTTCCCTCCACTCCTCCTCCTCCTCTCCCTCCCTCGCTCCACTCTCCCCTCCCTCACTTCCATCCCCTCTCCTCCTCCTTCTCCTCCTCTCCTCCCCTCGCTCCTCACTCCTCCTCCTCCTCCTCTCCCTCCCTCGTTCCTCACTACCCTCCCTCCTTCACCTCCCTCACTCCTCCTCCTCCTCCTCCTCCCCTTCCTCACTCCTCCTCGCTTCTCCTCTTGTCCTCTCTCCCTCCCTCCCTCGGTCCTCCTCCCCTAGCCTCCCTCACTCGCTCCCTTCCTCCTGATCTCATTCTCTCCCCTCTCCTCCTCCTCCTCTCCTCTCCTCCCCTCACCCTCCCTATCCACCCTCCTCCTCCTCCCATCCTTATGTCACTTCGTACCTCCCCTCCCCTTCTCCACCTCAACCTGCCTCCACTCCCCTCCTCCTTCTCCTCCTCCTTCGCCATTTATCCCTCCCTCATACTCCTCCTCCTCCACCTCCTCCTACCTCCCTTCCCCCCTCCCTCCCTCCTTCTCCCACCTCCCTCCCTCCTTCTCCCACCTCCCTCCCTCCATCTCCTCCTCCTCCTCCTCCACTTCCCCTTTCCCTCCTCCTCCTCCTCCACCTCCCCCTTCTCTCCTTATATCCTCCTCCCCCTCCCCTATCTTCCTCCTCTCCCCCACTCACTCCCTCCATCCCTCCTCCTCCTAATCCTCCTCCTCCCTCCCTCCTCCTTCTCCTCCCTCCCTCCCTTCCTCCATCCCCCCATCCTCCACCTCCCCTCTCCCTCCCACCCTCCTTATCCTCCTCCTCCTCCACCTCCTCTCCCTCCCATCTCCACCACCTCCTCCCTCCTCCTCCCCCCTCCACCTCACTCTCCTCATACCCTCCCTCCCCCACACCACTCCTGCCCTCCGCTCCCTCCCTCCCCCTCCTCCTGCCCTCCACTCCCTCCCTCCCCCTCCTCCTACCCTCCCCTCCCTCCCTCCTCCTACCCTCCCCTCTGCTCCCCCTCCTTCTCCTCCCCTCCTGTGCTCTCTTGCCACCATCCCTCGCTCCTTCCCTCCCCTCTCCTCCTCCTCTCCCTCTCCTTCCCTCCCCTCTCCTCCTCCTCCTCCTCCTCCTCTCCTCTCCTCCCCTCTCCCTCCTACTCATCCCCTCCTCCTCTCCCATCCCCCTCACCCTCCTTCTTCTCCCCTACACTCCTCTCCTCCCTCCTCATCTTCCTCCCTCTCCTACCCTTCCCTCCCTCTCTCTCCCTACTCCTCCTCTTCCTTTCCCTCCTCCTTTCCCTCCTCCTCGTCGTCCCTCCCTTCCTCTGTCCCTCCATCCCCTCTCCTCATCCTCCTCATCCTCCCCTCCCTCCACACCTTGTCCTTGTCCTTCCATCTCCTCCTCCCCTTCTTCCCCCTCCTCCTCCCCTCTTGTCCCTCTCCTCTTCCCCTACTATATTCCTCCCCCTCCTCTCTCCCTTCCCCTCCCTCCTTCCCTCCTCCCCTGCCTCTAGCCTCCTTCCCACATCCCCTCCTCCTCCTCCTTTCCTCCCCTCCCCTGCCCTCCATCTTGACTCTTCCTCCTTCTCCTCTTGCCGTCCCTCACTCCTCCTCCTTCCCTCTCCCTCCAATCTTCCTCCTCTTTTCTCCACTCCTTCCCCTTTCCCTCCCCTCTCCTCCCCTCCCTTCCTCAATCCCCCTCTCCTCATCCTGTCCCTCGCCCCCCCTCCTCCTCATACTCTCAACTCCTCCTCCCACTCACCCCCCCCCCTCCAACTCCTCCTCCTCCTCCTCCTCCTCCTCCTCCTCTCCCTACATCTCCTACTCCTCCTCCCCTCCCTCAGTACCTCCACTCCTCCTCCCCTCCCTCAGTACCTCCACTCCTCGTCATCCTCCCGTCCCTCTCTCCCCTTCCCTCCCCTTCTCCTAGTCATTTCTCCCTCCCTCCCTCCTATTCCTCGTCCTCCTCCATCCCTCCCCTCTCCTCCTACTCTCATCTCCTCTCCTCCCCCTGCCCCTCTTCCCCTACCCTCCTCTCCTCCCTCCTCCTCTTCCTCTTCCCACCCCTACCCTCAGCTCCCTCCATCCCCCTCTCCCTCCCTCCTCGTCCACCCTCCCTTTCTCCATCCCTCCCCTCTCTCTCCCCCTCCTTTCCCTCTCTATCCCTCCCTCTCTCTCTTTCTGTCTATTTATATATAATATCATCACCAATCTAACTATTTATTTATTTTAATAAAATATAATAAATAATTTCAAAATAGATTTAAATAGAATAACTGCTATTTTTTAACATAGTTAAAAAATATCATATAAAATTAACTTTTGAAATTAACACAATCCTATTTTTGGCTAAAATAAAAATAATAATAATTACAAATAACTGAAGTTTTCAAATAATAAACCCTACGTGAGTACATAGTAATTTTTTATTTTTTATTCTAATTTTAAAGACACGCTAGATAAATAAGATCAAATTAGCAAATAACATGTAACTAAGGAACACAATTTTTAGTTCTCTTCGTCGTCATAAAGGAGACGTAAACTTTGCTCACGATCTATTCTGAGTAATTCAAACAACCATAAACTTGTTATGTTCTAGATTAATATGCATGGTATGGTCTGTTCTAGAGGAATTGAAAACAACCAAAGACTTGCAATTAGTTCTGGGATTCAATCTAATTCACGAGTGATAAAATAATTCTAATTTTCTAACACAATGAAAAACAACCAAACAGTTGCAATTAGTTCGTGAATTCAATCAATGTGTATGTGATTAGTATTCTAGATATTCCGTCTAGTTCACTAGTGATAAAATAATTATAATTTCTTAACAATATGAAAAATAAGTTTTACGATAATTTCCTACTTTTTGATGCCCAATAACTGAATCTTTAAAAATAGTAAACTAGAGCTGAGCTCCCAATAATTTCCAAGATATGCTAGATAATTAAGATTAAAATAGTAATTAAGCATTCGTTCACTTTCTCATATGAATGGTTGCTCATGCTCTGTTCTAGAGTAATATTTCTTGCATGGCATGTTCTGTTTTAGAGTATATGCGTGGCATGACATGCTCGATTTCTCACGATTTGTTTTCCTACCGAATGATATATATGTTTTCCTACCGAATGATATATATGTTTTCCTACCTAATGATATTTATCAGTCCATATTCATGCATATTTATCATTCTTTATCTACGAGACTATAACCCTCCATAAATGTGTTTAGAATCTGTGTTTTCGTTGCCATAAATGGATCTTATACCAGAAAAACTCCGAAGACAAAATTCTTCAAAAAAGGAAAATAAACCCTAAATAGATCTTATACTAGAAAAACTACGAATATAACATCGTTTAAAAATGGAAAATTTGGTAAGTGACCCTTTTCTATATAGAATCACATGTGAGACAATATGTTGCCACACAAGTATCTCCATTTTAGCTCCCTCTATTCAGTCATTAGGATTGACATAGAAGGGAATTCAATTTCATAAATTATTGGTGTATTATTATATCTTACACTTGCATTGTCTAAATCTTACCTATGCCTCAAGATACCCTGATGTCTCTTTTCTAGGTTATTGAGTTTCACAGGTTTTATACTCTCTACTTTCCTGCATAACTAGCCAGCAATTCCAACCTCGATTGTAAAGATATCCCACAAAGAATTTTGAACTCTGATAATGACGGAGGTTCATATATTTTGATGGTTATGATGGTGGGAGTTCTATGATTCCACAGGCCCTAATGCAAATCCTTATAGGTGGATGATTACTGAAATATAATGGAATTATGGGTGGACGATTACAGAAATAAAGATGTGTGATGCATAGTAGTGGAATTTGGACTGCACCAGCTTGTAAGAAAAATATCATCGTCTTTTGTAATAAACCATTTATATCCTAATAAACCATTTATATGATTTTTGACAAAAATATAATGCCAAATAAAATAAAATACATAAAGCAATGAACAAGTAGCTATTCTAGATGGAGCAGGAAAAAATCTAGGCAACCCCTAACAACAATTTCACTGAACAGATATGTTGATACCATGAATCTTGATTATAAAAACAAAATGTTGAAATTCCTTTTAAATTGGATTAAAAAAAAGTCATCTAATTCGTATTTGAAGCTGGAAAATTCAGAGGCAAATTGTGCCTACCTCTTCAATTATCCTCTTCAATTCCAATCCCTCTGCATTATCTCCATACATACCTTATCTTGACACATACCTGGAAATTGTCAAAGGTGGTACTATTAAACACAACCAAAAAATATATAAAAATCCAAACAACAAAAATCAAATTACAGATATGGAAAGGGATTAAATCAACTATAATAATAACACTCACTTGATCTCAACAATTTTTTTTTCAGAGGAAAAAAAACATCTGTATTATATTGATAATAACAGTACATGGACATTACATTGATCCTCAATTTACAAAGGAGAAACATCACTATGCCATCATTTAAACAAATCTATTCATAGAAATGAAAGGATCCAGTCTAAGAGGCACAATATATGGGGAGTGGTCACTCAAACCCATTTGAGGCTCGCTTGTTGTTACCTGCATGATCCAAAATCTTTTGTTTGAGATGTATAAAAGAATTAACATGTGAAAATTGTAGCTTTTAAACAAGAAACTTTAAAGGCATAAGCGGAAAAAGAGAGAATCAATTAACATCATGCACGAAGACACAAGAGTTGATATCGGAGTTTGTCCAGGAGGGACTACGTCTCCGGGCCCTGCTCTAATAGTGGGGAGGCCCTACTTTAATTAAATGGAAAAATGAAAGTACAAGTACAAAATGAGGAATTACACCCTTATACCTGCCCAATCTGGAAATGGCTGAAAATTGCAGACCTCTGATGACAGAACGGGCAGCACCGTTGGATTTGTGGCGTCGAGTAGTGCTGAATCCATATAAAACTTGCCCCAATCGAACAAAGTGAAAATCTGGCCCCTCTGGAAAAATGGCTCAGATCATGGTTTCACCCCCCTCCTGCACACTGCTCAAGGTTCCACTGCCTCGTTTTCCATGCCCGCTCCTATCCGTCCTTGGGCGCACAAATGAATGAAGGTTTATATAATGTAGCGTGGGCAGATTCTTCAAAGCCACCCTTAGCCGAATTGGTTGAAATCCGCATTTGTTGGGCGGAGGTCAGGTGGTCAAATCCCGACCCTGCCATAAAAAGGTCGACTGTATTTTCATTTTTAAACCGCATTACATTACAGCATTGAACCGTTTTATGTTTAAACCATCATTTGAACCGTTGAATATTTTTAAAATATTTGATGTGATGTGGGGGGGGCAGACCCATGTTGGGCGGCCCGCCCCATATGGTAACGTGCCACATATATATATACGGTTGTTGGTACAATGGGGACCGCGGGGGTGGCGGGGCTGACCACCCGCCCCCCAACAACATTTGTTTATTTTTAATATAATATGGATTGCATGGGGTGGCGGGGTTGGTGGCCCGCCACCCTTATTATATATTTTTTTGTTTTATTGTTATTTAAACAATATGTTGTTTTTTGAACCTTCGAATTTTTGACCGAAGGAGTGCTTTTAACGGTCCCACAAATTCGCCCAGAATCTGGCTAGGTTGGTCGGAATCCGGTGGCCGGGTTTCAGCAAAATTGTTGCCTCCTTAGTCTGCCACATCACCAAGTCAACCTCTGAACATTGACTGCTCCTAACTCCTTCATACGGACTTGGAATTGAGTGTTGTCTGCGTCGTTGGATTCAGAATTTCGAGATCTAGAACTTGAACTTGGTTCGAGAGATTTTCGAACACTTTGATTTCTAAGCCTTGTACTTAAGCCATTTGTACCTGTACCTGTGTAATCCACCTGGATCATTCCTCCCCACTAAAGAGATTTTTGACCCCAAAAGCCTCATCATTCAACAGGCAAGTGAGGGAATTGCTCCCTCACCTTCTCCTTTTCAAGCCATTTAGCTTTACTTGGGTGAATCCCTTTGAAACCAACACGGAGATACCCCACATCTCCTCATCGCGAAGTCCTGGTCCTTCGATTGAGAATGATGTCCTCTGGCAGTTCATCGAGATATTCTGGTGCAAAGTCATCCACTGTAGGAACTGATCCTACCTCCTCAGTGTCCATAATCAATGTGGGTTCATAAAGTTTTAGATTTTCAACATTCACAACTGAGTACATCTGCATGTATACCGGCAAGTCGAGTCGGAAAGCATTATTCCCAATCTTCTCCAATATGGTAAAGGGACCATACCGGATTGGTCGCAATTTCTTACCTTCTCCCTTCATTCGATCCTTGCTAATGTGGAACACACTTTGTCGCCAACTTGAAATTGATGGTCAACTCGGTGCTTATCATGTCGGGCCTTATATCGGGCCTGACTCTTCTCCAACTACTCTTGCACTACTTGGTGAATCGTCTGAATCCGCTGAATGAACCGCTGTGCTTTATCCCTGTCATCACGCCCACTGGCATCTTCATCCCTTCCATAGATCATGTCGAAAGGGTCCTTTGGTAAGTAACCAAAGCATGTCTCAAAAGGTGAACGCTGCGTAGAGGAATGCACTGCTCGGTTGTAAGCATGCTGCACATATGGAAGGTGTTCATCCCACAACTTGGGATGTTTGCTGCAATAGCCCCGCAACAAGTGTACCACGGTACGATTAACGACCTCTGTCTTTCCGTCGGTTTGTGGATGGAATGTCGTGCTTCTCTTCAACTTGGTATCCATCATGCACCACAAGCTGGTCCAAAACTCTCCAAGGAAACGAGAGTCTCGATCTGACACAATCGACGTGGGCAACCCAAAATGGACCCAAACATACTGAAAGAAAAGACAAGCAGTCTTCTCAGTAGTGACCTGCTTTTTACAAGGCATCAATATGCACATTTTTCTAAAGCGGTTGACGACAACATACAAATAGTCGTGACCCTTTCTTGACATAGGCAAACCTCCTACAAAATCCATCGACACACTTTCCCATGGACAACCCGGAATAGGGAGTGGTGTGTAGAGCCCGAGTTTTCTATTAGAGGGCTTTGAAATAGAACACATCACACATCCCTTTACAAAACGGGTTACAATGTTTTTCATATGGGGCCAAAAACAAAACCTTTGCAAATGACATAAGGTTTTTTCAACACCAAAGTGACCAGATACAAGAGAGGTATGTGCCTCTCGAATTACATGTACTCTTTCTGCTGTGGGTATGCACAATTTACCAAGGTGATACAACAGCTTCCCCTGCAAATGATAGTTGTCCACCTGTGAACCATGAGTTAGTTTTGCATAAACTTCTTTAAAGTTATCATCGTTAGTGTATTGTTCAACATAACTTTCAAAAGACAATGACGCATTATGCAAAATAATAGAAGCAGCGATAGGAGGGCGAGAGAGCATGTCTGCTACTTTGTTACTAGTGCCCTTCTTATACTTTATTACCAGATGAAATTACTGTAGGAACCCCATCCACCTGAAATGACGAGATTGTTGTAGCTTGGTCTGTGACTGAAGGTACTGCAAGGGCTGATGATCCGTATGGATGATGGTCTCCTTGCCAATCAGGTAGTGTTTCCACTTTTTCACACTTTGGACCAAGGCATACAATTCCTTGTCGTAAGTGGGGTAATTTATTACAGCATGGGAGAACTTCTCCGAATGGTAACAAATCGGCTTCTTCTGCTGCAAAAGTAAAACTCCCATGGCATACCCACTGGCATCGGTTTCGATCTCAGAAGGCTGCTAGAGATTGGGTAAAGCAAGGACTGGTGCGGTGTTGATTTTCTCTTTCAGTGCTTCAAAGGCCTTCTGTTGTTTTCCTCCCCACTGAAAGGCTTGTTTGATACTTGTCAGAGTGTGTAAGGGTGATGCAATAGTGGAGAAGTTGGCAATGAACCTCCTCCAGTACTGTACTGCACCTAAAAAACTACGGACCTCTGTTACATTGGTAGGCTTAGGCCAATTTACAATCGCCTCGACTTTTGAGGGGTCTATTTTTAATTGACCATTACCGACAATATGTCCAAGGTAAACCAAAGAGGTTTTCCCAAACTCACACTTTGACAACTTTACATACAATTGTTCTTTCTTTAAAACATCAAGCACTTTGATTAAATGGCATACATGTTCCTTCCAAGTCCTACTAAATACAAGAATATCATCTAAATACACAAGGACAAACTCATCAATGAAAGGCCTAAAAAGATCATTCATGACCCTCATGAATGTGGCTGGAGTGTTGCAAAGTCTGAATGGCATCACCATCCATTCGAACAACCCCTGTTTGGTCTTGAAGGCAGTTTTCCACACATCCTGCTCTGCAATTATGACCTGGTGATAACCACTACGCAAATCCAATTTGGTGAAACAAACAGAATTTTTTAATTGATCTAATAAATCATCACTGCGAGGGAGAGGGTATCGATTTTTCACCGTGATTTTGTTTAGTGCCCGATAATCCATGCACATCCTCCATGTGCCATCTTTCCTGGGCACTAACACGATTAGCGAGCCACAAGGAGAAGTACTTGGCCGAATGACCCCTTGGTTCAATAGTTCCTATACCTGCTTTTTGATTTCCTCCATTTCGATGGATGACATCCTGTACATACCAATGTTTGGTAATGGAGCATCATGTTGCAAATGGATCTCATGTTGGATCCCTCGTTTTGGAGGCAAACCTTTGGGTTCCTGAAACAACTCACCATAGTTAGAAATAACATCACATAATTCTTGTTTATGAGCCGGATCACATCCTCGGAAAGCATCGGTTATTTCTTCATCCTTTGCTCTCACAACCATGAGCAAACACCCCTTGCTGGAATTCACCAATCTCTTCATCTGTCCTGCACTTACAAGGCTGGCACTAACTTTGGTTTGATGAGCTCTTACAATGTATTCTACCCCATCTTTAGTGATTTGGTATTTACTTTCATGGCGAAAGAAAACTGCTTTCCTATCATAAAGATAGGGACTCCCCAACACAATGCCACAGATATCCAATGGTATTACATCCAATTCTACTTCATCTACCAGCTTAGAAGCAATAACAAATTTTACCTTACACTGCTTGGTTACATTTAGTTTTACCTTATCATGTATCCATCCAAGTGGATAAGGTTTTGGATGAGGCTTAACTTCTAAGCCTAACTTTTTAACCAAGGATTCTGAAATAAGGTTTGCTTGAGAGCCTGAATCAAATAGAGTTTCTACTTTTGCATGGTTTATAACAAATCTAATATGAAACAGCTCAATTCTCTTACGTTCATTAGAAAGAGGCTCATTTGATGAACTAGTGCTTTCATGTGATTCAGAATCATGAAGAGAATGAGTACCTTTTGTCCCTGCTGCTGTGATCAATGCCTCATCGCCTGAGTCAGATCCAAGGTGCTGCTGTGCGGTTGCTACCGTCTTCTGCTTACCGTTTCCTCCATATCTCTTCGGCTTCTTTTCTGGATAAAGTTTCCAACAATGATTGTCGTCATGGCCTTCCTTTTTGCAGTGAGTGCAATAAGGATTTTATCCTTCATCCTTCTTTGTTGATGCCATCTTCTTTTCCTTTCTCTTTCCTTTCCCTTTGAATTTTCCATTTGAAGGTTTGGAAGGTGGTTTCTTTGAATGATCGTCCTTGTCATTTCTGCCCCTGTTTTCAAGATGAATGGCCTTCACACTGGCCGAGTCAATGGTAGTAGGTTCAAACATTAACAATGAATGTCTAATGTAACTATGCAATGAACCAATGTACTTAGTTACAACTTCAGGAGAATCTAATGAGATGCCCAAAATTAATGCCTGTTTTCGAAATTCTTCAGTAAAGGTTTGCACATTTTGCCCTTTACCTTGCCTTAGGTACTGCCACTCCATTAAGGCTTTCTGCTTGTAACCTAAGGGATAGAATTAATTTTTAATTGCAGTAATAAAATCTGACCAGGAAGAAAGAAGGTTACCCAAGTTACTACTGCTTCGAAGTTTGCTCTCCCACTAGATGAGAGTTGTGCCACTCAATCTAAGAGAAGCCAATTAGATTTTCGCCTCATCCTCCATAATATGTTGGATCCTGCAATAGAGTTCAAGCTGCCTAATCCAATTGTTAAGTTTCTCAGCATTACTTTCACCATTATATACTGGTAGATCAAACTTAACATCTAACTTAAAGAAATGCTTGTTAGATGCATTTCCAGAATTTTTATTATGATGGTTAGAAGAGGAGGAAGGACTTTCATTTCCTGAAGGGGGTGGATTTCCTCCACCATCTCCATGCGCTGAACCTTGCCCTTCTAAAGAATGATCTCCTGTTTTATCTAACCTTTCAAGTCTAGAGAATAGTCTCTCTACTCGATCTGCCATGGTATAGAAAGTTTTGCGGAAATTGAGCTCCTCTTCATTCCGATCTTCGTCTCCCATGTTCCTTCTCTGACGTGCACGTCCTGCTTCGGGATCAAAAGCCTGTAGCGTCCCTTCGCCTCTTCTTAGCTTGCTTCTTGTTAGCATACAAACATGTAATTCACATCTACAAACACCCGCTCCGATACCACTTGATCCAAAATATTTTGTTTGAGATGTATAAAAGAATTAACATGTGAAAATTGTAGCTTTTAAACAAGAAACTTTAAAGGCATAAGCGGAAAAAGAGAGAAGCAATTAACATCATGAACGAAGACACAAGAGTTGATATCGGAGTTCGTCCAGGAGGGACTACGTCTCCGGGCCCTGCTCTAATAGTGGGGAGGCCCTGCTTTCATTAAATGGCAAAATGAAAGTACAAGTACAAAATGAGGAATTACACCCTTATACCTACCCAATCTGGAAATGGCTGAAAATTGTAGACCTATGATGACAAAATGGGCAGCACCGTTGGATTTGTGGCATCGAGTAGTGCTGAATCCATATAAAACTTGCCCCAATCGAACAAAGTGAAAATCTGGCCCCTCTGGAAAAATGGCTCAGATCATGGTTCTGCCCCCCTCCTGCACACTGCTCAAGGTTCCACTGCCTTGTTTTCCATGCCCACTCCTGTCCGTCCTTGGGCGTACAAATGAATGAAGGTTTATATAATGTAGCGTGGGCGGATTCTTCAAAGCCACCCTTAGCCGAATTGGTTGAGATCCGCATTTGTTGGGCGGAGGTCGGGTGGTCAAATCCAGACCCCGCCATAAAAAGGCCGACTGTATTTTCATTTTTAAACCGCATTACATAACAGAATTGAACCGTTTTATGTTTAAACCATCGTTTGAACCGTTGAATATTTTTAAAATATTTGATGTGATGTGGGGGGGCCGAACCCATGTTGGGTGGCCCGCCCCATATGGTAACGTGCCACATATATATATACGGCCATTGGTACAATGAGGACCGCGGGGGTGGCGGGGCTGACCACCCACCCCCCAACAACATTTTTTTATTTTTAATATAATATGGATTGCATGGGGTGGCGGGGTTGGTGGCCCGCCACCCTTATTATATATTTTTTTGTTTTATTGTTATTTAAACAATATGTTGTTTTTTGAACCTTCGAATTTTTGACCGAAGGAGTGCTTTTAACGGTCCCACAAATTCGCCTGGAATCTGGCCAGGTTGGTCAGATTCCGGTGGCCGGGTTTCAGCAAAATTTTTGCCTCCTTAGTCTGCCACATCACCAAGTCAACCTCTGAACTTTGACTGCTCCTAACTCCTTCATACGGACTCGGAATTGAGTGCCGTCTGCGCCGTTGGATTCAGAATTCCGAGATCTACAACTTGAACTTGGTTTGAGAGATTTTCGAACACTTTGATTTTTGAGCCTTGTACTTAAGCCATTGTACCTGTACCTATGTAATCCACCTGGATCACTGCATCTTAATCCAGAGGATATAAAAGAGAAAATATAGGAAAGATACATATAATGATCTACAAAACCCCACATAGTCTATATGTTAGTTCGTTGATAGTCATGTGGGAAAAAGATCATCTTCCAGAGCATTGAGAATCTGGTCCATCTGTAAATCATTCCAGGCTCGCTTGTTGTATAAAATGAAAGCACAGTAGAAGAATTATCAGGCTCGCTTGATCTAGTAAAAATAAATGCTTGTCGTGCAGGCTCGCTTGATAGTGTAAATAGCAAAAAGTCATCGCTCTGCCTATTTTAATCCCGATCCATCCTTCAACAATAGTATGCAGGCTCGCTTGATATCAGTCACGCTCGCTTGATTAATAACATCTAGGCTCGCTTGTTAATAACATTGAACAGGTACGATGTCATGAGAAATGGACCGTGTGAATCATTTGCAATATATTGTCCAGCATGGTCAAAATAGAAGGTCTCGTCTGTACTGTTATGGAGATAAGGTATAGATGAGTAGACAGTATATGATATAGAAGCTAATCGATGCATATATGGACAACATGTCCGTCTTCATGGTCGGAAACTTGGACAAAAACTGGAGCAGAAACATAATCTGAGAAATAAAAAAAAAAAAAAAATTCATAGCCCTGTTTGAAATATAGTAATCATGGAAAAGGGATGGAGTTCTGCCATATAACAGAACCATTTCGATAATGGATCATGTAAATGCATCCAAAATCTGCCCGGACGCCTTTTTTGGATAACCCATCCGCCCTGCTATTGTTTTCTCTGAATATGTGATGAATAGGAGGACAATTCAACCTGTTCCATAAACTTGAAGCTCTATTTAACCAGCCCTGGATGCCCACATTGGACAGGGAAATTTTACCCATCAAACCATCAATAATCATTTTGGAATCGCCATAAAATGATAGGTGAGGGAGATTTAAATGACATGCCGCAAGAAGAGCGCCCCAGATGGTGATAATCTCAGCCAAATTGTTTGTACCTATACCACCATTCCAGTAATAATGAATGCGCTCCCCTTTGGATAACTTTACCCAAGCCCCATAGCCAATGATCCCGTCAGCACAAGCCCCATCAAAAAAGAAAGCAGGAATAGAAATATCATGGGGTCTCAAGCGAATTGATCCATCCACCACCCTATCCTGAAGCAGAGGCAATCCATCAATCCATTTAACAATAGCACAGTAGGTGTTAGTAATGATAAAAGGAGCATCTTGGAAAATATGACGATTCCTAGCAAGCCAAACCTCCCATATGAAGTAAAAAGGAAGATGCTTGTATTTTCCGGGCATTTTCCTCCATATATCCGCCTCTGTTATGAAATCTGAGGGGGTCCAGGCCGGGTCCATAAAGAAACAGCTGAAGAATCGCCACAGTCTTATGATGATAGGGCAGCGAAAGAAGATATGGGAGACAGATTCTTCTGCCATATGGAAAAATGAGCATCTACTGGGACCATGTTGCCCACGCTTGAGAAGATTATCCCAAGTCAAGATCTTCCCTTTCCATACTAGCCATGCAAATAGAATAATCTTTGTAGGGATCTGATTTCCCCAGTATTTATGGAAAGTGGAGGAAAAATTGTCATAATATTGTGTAATATTAATGCAGCGATACATGTCGCGAACTATAACAGGCCCCCCATTGAGAGCGCCATCCCATGTGATGCGGTCACCCCCGGCATCGTAACAAAGACCAACCAATCGGAGAGACAGTGTGTAGTTAGACCATACCTCAACATCATGATCTTCTAGATGTAGCTGAGTAGCCGATTTATACACAGGAGCACCAAAGGTCCAATAATGAATAGCCTGCGAGAGAAATAAAATACCATTTTGTGCCAATGTGTGAATGGTATCAGGCGGTAGCGATCTGTCGATATGAGCCCCAAATATCAGATTTGTCCCAAGCGGGATATCTCGCCCATCACCGAAGCGCCAAGTGAGGCGAGACACCACCAAATCGATAACTTTGCACAGACTTCTCCAAATTGCTGATATGTGAGACGGGATATGAAAAACATGGCTCATGAGCAGTCTCAGAGGCTCCCCCGTGATATACTTACCAAAGATTATGTTGTTCCATATAATCCGACCTGTCAGCGCCCTCCACATAGTCTTGACCAGGAGCACTGAGTTAAAGGATCTAAGATCCAATATACCCCAGCCGTCATGTGATTTGTCTCGGCATATTAATTTCCATTTTACAATATGGTATTTGTGGTCTGAATGGCCGCCCCCCCCCATAAGAAGTGCACGGAGATACTGTTAATCTCGTCAATGATCTGTTGTGGCAAATAGAAGATGTGAGCCCAGTATACCATGAGCTGTGTAAGAACAGCCTGGACCATGACAAGTAGAACCCCAAGGGATAACCATCTGTGAGTCCATTTCCCAATCTGCATCTGATATCGATCCACGAGCCATCTCCAATCACGATTCCTATACTTGCAGGGTCTGATAAATACCCCCAGATATTTAAGACCCTCTGTTGCATGTCTGTGATCAACTCCCAGGAAATCGGAAATAAAAGCAATCTCCTTCATGTTTCCATATTCATAGATGAGAATAGATTTATGAAGGTTGATGAAAAGACCTGTAGCAGAGCCAAATTTAATGAACATGAAATGAACGTAGAACCATTTATTTCTGTTCAAAGTACCAAACAGCAGCAAGTCATCGAAAAATAGTGAGTGTGTAGTTTTGATAGAAGGAGAGAACTGAAACCCAGATATAAAACCATTTCGCTCGGCCCTGTGCATCATTCTGCTGAATCCATCCATGATTAAAATAAATAACATTGGAGATAACGTGCACCCTTGACGTAATCCTCTACCCGCCTTGAAGAAGTTTGTAGGGAGACCATTAATTAGCACTACATAACTGACCGAGTATATGCAAGACATAAACCAGCGGATAACAGAGATAGGAAGCCCAATTCAGAGTAGAAGGAGACGCACATACGCCCAATCAATAGAATCATAGGCCTTCATCAAATCTATTTTCATGACCAGTGCCTCAATTCTGTCACAGTGCATGGAATGCATTACCTCCTGAGCCACTTCAATTGCATCATGAATAGACCTACATTCCAAGAACCCGTATTGTTCCAGAGAGATATGTTGTTGGCGGGTGACCTTAAAACAAGTTTCTATAATCTTTGAGGATATTTTATAAATCAGATTGCACAGTGCAATTGGCCGAAAATCCCCAAAATATGATGGCTCAGTCGATTTTGGAACAAGAGCAATGAATGTGGAGTTGTAGGTAGCCGGCATATGACCCGTAATGCGCGTCTGCTCCATGACCTCAGTAATAAGTTTGCCCATGAGATCAAAGAAAAACAAATAGAATTCAGATGGCCAGCCGTCTGGACCCGGGCACCTGTCGGATGCAAAAGATTTAAGAGTGAAATGTACTTCCTCCCGCGTGATGGGTCTATTGAGAGCTTCAATAGTGTCACGATCAAACATCCTTTGGACATGATCCAACACCCAAGACTGGTTATCCCTGTTGATGTCCGGCTGTTTCTGATAGAAATGGGAAAAGTGACGGTATGCCTCGGCATGGATATCCGCATTTGAAATAGCATATGTGCCATCCAGCTTCTTGATCTGCCATATGGCGTTACGATTCCTTCTGTCTGTGGCCGATTTATTAAAAAATTTAGTGTTCTGGTCGCCTTCGCTTAACCATGTAATCCTGCTCTTTAATTTCCATGTAATCTCCTCCATGAGCAAAATTTCTTTTTTTCTGTTCCCCAAATCTTTTAGAAGCGTGAATGTGTCTTCAGAAGGGGGGGTAAGAGCCATACCAAAATATATGGCACATATCATATGTGAAATATTACTGAGCTCAGCCCTCAATGCCAATTTTTTGGTTGTCTCCCATCTTTTTGTAGCGTCCTTGATCCTGGTCATCTTGGCATGCAGATTGTCCCAAACTGTGAATGCAATATCGTCAGGGTCCTCCGACCAGATGTCACGGACCATATTATCATAATCCATCTCACGCAACCATGCCCGATTGAACTTGAACGCCACCCCTGTTTTCCCAGTGTCAGACTTCCATGAAAACGAGATCGGCATATGGTCAGATACCTCACATATGTGAATAGCCGACCTTGGCTCCTTAAAACACTGCATGAGTCCCTCCTTAATCATCGTCCTATCGATCCTTTTGGAAATATAAGAGACACCGGCTCGATTGTTGGACCACGTAGGCAGTAATGGCTGTGGTCTTATATCCATTATATGGTGATCATAGAACAGATTGTGCAGATAGGAAGCCAGAGAGTCCAACCTGGCATGCAGACCCCAAATTTCATCAGCATGAAGAGTAAAATTTGAATCTCCAATAATAATCATATTTTGAAGAGAGAGTATTCCGGTGTCCAGCATGCGTTTCCAAAAGTCAGCTCAATTTTGATATGGAGCATATAAATTGATGATATTGAAATTACCACCAATGCCACGGATCTCCCCAGACAATAAGATGCCTCCAAAAAAACTATAGGCCTTTATCTTAGCATGGGTAGGGTCCCATATGGCAATAGTGCCCCCCAAGTGACTGATTGCATCCACAGCTGAACCATGCCATCCTGGTTTAATGCTAAGACATGTCGATAGGGCTTTCCTCCGGTTGCATAGAGTTTCTTGACATAGAATGATAAAAGAGTCTACAAATCTAAAAAAATCACGAAGGCAATGAATCTTGGAGGCATTTCCAAACCCCCGAATGTTCCATGATAATATTTGATTCATGAGGATACCGCATCCGGGTAGCCTTCTCTAAGCGCCCTTGGATTCCTCTTGGCAGCTTCAACCATGGTAATAGGAATTTCAGTGAGACTATCATCTCCCTTCGAAAATAATGCAAAATATTTCATTCTCCCTTTTAATGATTTTTCAGTTCTTCGGATCGAAATTTTAGGAACAGAAGATGCTGAGCCCGGTATTGAATCGAGTTCTGGGGGTCTGTCAAACACAGTTAGTGCTGCCAGATCCAAATTTGGATTTCTCAAAATGGACTCGATGTCGCTTCCGACAAAATTTCTAGGCGAATCATGGGCATCATATAGGGAAGGAAGATCGACATCACCGCAGCGCCCAGCGACCTCATTGATAGATCTGACAGTGGAAGGTTCCCCTAGGAACGAGGTGGAATCACGATGAAAATCTTGGTCGCTAACTGATAGTGGGATAGGGGCTCAAGATGGACGAAATTGTGCTTTTTCAGGGATAATAGATGAGGTGCCACCCTTTTCATACCTAGGACCAGTAGGAGAGATCATACCATTTGTAGTAGGGCGAGGTACCTGAGAGTAAGTGACTGGATTTGGGATATATGGAAACAGATGATCCGGTTCCATGGGGGAAGTAGAGTTGACTTGTGGCATGACCCAGATATGAGAATGGTGGGAAGAGTGGACGTGAGGTAAGGCATCAGAATCTTATTCAGGAATTGTCAGATCCTCACTATTCGACCTTTCATGTGCAGAAAGAAAAGAATCGACCTCAAAGGGAATGGAATTACCTGGAACATGACTGCTAGGACCATTAGCGCGAGGATGGTCTGTCACGTTCGAATTCCGTTGAGCATCAACATCCCGGATCGTATTTCATCGAAGTGACGATGGTCTGAAAGGGAATTTTTCCTTGAGATGACCCATTTTATGACAGACCAGGCATCGAAATGGGACTCCGCAGTAGTCCACACGCTGTTGGTGCCTCCTCTCGCCCCATCGAAGGTCCACATCCCCAATAAAACCACCCTCATAATCAACTTCAACCAGTAACCATGCAATCCTTTTGTCAGGTGCACCCAAAATACTTGGGTCGATATACTTAGTGCAACTAATGGTATCCCCGATGGCTGCCAATGCCTTGAGTGTCAAAAATTCTAAGGGAAGACCAGGTAATTTGACCCAAATAACCTTACTTCTTGGAGCCTCCATGACTGGATTGAAACCTAGAAACCATGGAATCAGCTGGAGAAAACTTCTGCCCCTTACCCACATCCGGGAAATGATCTTGTACATGTCATTATCGTCCATAAAATGAACACTAAACCATCCATTTAGAAGCATACTAATCTTGGGTGCATATCCTATGATAGGAAACCATTGAGCTTTTATCCATCCAGCCGTGTCCATCTCACCAGCATCAGGAAACATCCAACGCCCAATAATCGCCCTCCGCTCCAGACTAGTCACACGAACACAGAGGTCTTCAAAGTCCAAATTTACAACTCTGATGTCCATATTAGGCTTGAATGGATGTTGCTTCTTGCCCCTCTGATGACGATTCCTTTTAACCTGTCTTTTACAGTGATGATAATTTTGTGGAAGAAATGCAGAGGCCTGTAATATCTGATCGTCAATATCAGAGTCCTCCAGCGAACCAATATTTGAGTCGATTATACTTTCCTTGTGCTCCAGCTGTATTGAAACCCCAGTCAGATCGGACTCCGATACAGCCATAGGCGGGAGGCGGTAGGGAGTAAATGAGAGATAATGTATACTGTGCTGTCAGGGCCAGTTCCGTCAGAAGCCACCGCCAAAATGTCCTACAGATATCTAGGATAGGTACCTAGGGATGTTCGTATAAGACCGTTGATCCTATAATAGCCGATTATGGGCACAGTCGATATAAATTTCTGATCTATTGACGATATGGAATAGGATATAAAATACCGTCATCAGAATCAAGAAAGATCAAGATCTAAAGAAGGGCAATCCCAATATCCATAATTTATGAGGATGTACAATCATCCAGCGATAACCAGTCAGTCCGAAACATATCGTAACTGGTTCATCAACTTTTTAAATAGTTGCCATAATGACCCTGGCCGTTGCATTGAGTATCCAGCAGTAATTCTTCACGTCTCACCTATAGCATTAAATAACCCTGATCCTTCGTCGGACATTTCAAATTGACGCCGGTAAGCTGACCAGAAAACCACCCCTGAGGCCAGGGTGAGAAAAATGTCCGCGATCCCCGAAGAGTAGTAAGGGTTCAATATGAACCATGTAATATACACATCAACAACTAGTGAAAATTCCACCAATCAGGGCAAGCTACCTGAATACAAATTCCTTTAACTTCTATAGCCTTTTCTTTGTAAATCATGTTGTCCATTAGCACCCAGTGAGTAGTAGATAGACCTCAATATAATGATAGCGATAAAAGCCAATATTGTAATCATGCAGACCTCCAGCCAATCACCATAAGAAAGCAACATAAGAATGCAGACACATCTACAGGCCTAACAAGAGCTAATCCCACGAACAGAGTCCACTGAAAACTATAGCACTTTAATAAGAGTAATAGCCACCAATAGCCAACAATTGTCATCAAATGGGTTCCAGCTAGACAAACATATAATAATAGCCACCAGAACCATACATCAAGATGTCGTCAATGGGTACCAGCTAAATACGTTCATCAGTAGCCACCAAAAGCATCAACAACTGTCCCCATTGGGTACCTGCTAAAACCTCCTAACCAAGCTCCTAACCGATAGACACAACCAGACTTCACTCAGCAGGAGAAGAAAACTGAAGCACCCATGGTTCAGTAATAGCCACCAAAACAAACACAAATTTTTCACAGATGGGTTCCAGCTACAAAACGACATCAATAGCCACCAAAACCAACATCAGGTAGTCGACAATGGGTTCCAGCTAGAAACATTCATCATAGCCACCATATGTAACAGCAATTTGTCCCTATTGGGTTCCAGCTAAAGCCACCAAACCCGGTACCATACCAGTCTCAAGTCCATTGAAAGAAAATCAAGCGGCCTATCACCACAACCTGCTATAATTCCACTCGGCCTATCTCTGTAGGCTCAAACATTGTGAAAGGGGTGCTTCCTTATTAATAACTTAATAGACTCGTAAATATGCCTTGCCGGCATCCAGGCGGGTCTCGCAACATTTATGGCTCGCTCGCCCAGGAACACAGTGTGAAATCAAACCACTATGGGTATCGCAGACTCGCAGATTCAATCTCATTGCGAGAAAACACCAATCTCCGTTGGAACAAAACACAAAAATCACAGAAGAAAAAAGTGAGGATGAAACCTTCTCTAGCTTGCTATGCTTTTATGCCCTCAGCCGTTTAGCTTTTTCCCTTTGCGGAACGCCATTTTTTAGCTTTTCTGACCACCACTTTTTAGCTTTTCTCACCTCCGCATTTTAATATTGTTTTTCTTAGAACGGTAAAAGGATTGTTTTCCTATAACGGTAAACATTCTTGGGCATTGTGAAAATTATAAAAAAATTACGAAGGTCAAATAACTTTTTATAAAATAAAAGAGGTTAATTTAAATTGTTACATGTATAATTTTATTTTACATATTTCAAAAAGCACCTGAAATATATAATTAATATAGATATAATTATTTAATTTGAAAATGAAAATATATAATATATATCTATATATTTTTTTGTGTTAATTTAAAAATATTTTGATCATTTTAATGGGTTTTGATCACTGAGTAAATGGATGTTCTTTTTAAGCAATTTTAGGAAAATATTTTTGGTTAAAATCCCTTTAAGTTAATTTCACATAGAAATAAAAGAAAACAAGAAAAAGAGAAAAAAAGATAACTTTAGCTCAATTATATAATTTATTATTTAATATAATTGTAAAAACAGTAGATCATTGAAATTGATAAACAAATATATTTAAAAATTTAACTTTAATATTTTAATAATAATTTCAAGTTCATGAAAGATGAATATCAATTAAAAAATGCTTATTGCTAGAATAATTAATTTTTTATAATCACTTTTTTTAATATTCATTATTATTTTAGATAACTATAAATAAAATATAGATATTTTAATTTTAATTTAATTACTATTTAAAAAAATATAGAAATTATTTTACTTACATTTTTTGAAAATACAATTAATTTACAATTATATTTTTATTTTTATTATTTAATTTTTTATATCATTGTACTTTATTAATTTTTACAACATTATTTTCTTCATATTAATTTTATTATATTGTAATTTTTTTAATTTAATAGGTATTATAATTGAGAAATGGAAAATAAATAAAATGTATAAATTAATTTCATTTTGGTTTAAAATTTAATATATATCTTTAAGGCCTTTATTGCTTCCTAATTAGATAAAAAAAATTCTAAAAGAAAAAGTATATAATTTTTTAGAATTTAAAATGTTTCCATTATATATTTTTTTTACTTGGAATGATTTTTATAAAGAAGAATAAGATACAATTATTTTGATTAATATAAACAATAAAAATTATATTTATAGATTATAATGAAATATATTTTGCAATATTATACATATCTATTCTATTGGAAAAAAAAAGAGTACATACAATATATATAACTAAAACTAATATTTATATTAATAATTCAAATAATTACAAGTTATATAATGAGTTGTCTTTAGTGTGACTTTTTGAAGGTTTTTTTTTGGATTTTTCTGGTCTAATTTCTCTAAAATCCGGTAGGAACTCATTGAAATCCTAAGTTTCATGGGTAATCTTGCACAATAGAAGTGCCCTAGGGATTTTTTAGGCTATTGAATCCATACATAAAGTAAAAAAAAGTAGTTTAAATAATATATTAGTGATAAATAGTCTAGAGCCTTCGATAGAACACTGTTAAGGCACTCCTTCATGTGAAGTCATTGGTTCAATTCCTACCCAACTTACAAAAAGAAATATATTAGTGATAAATACAACATATACACTAACAATTATAATATGTTATATTATATTATAATATTTAAAGTTATTAAGATGATTAATATAATAGCCTATTAGAAAATATTAATTAATTTTATTAAGGAATTTACCAATTATTATAATAGATTATTTAAATGATATAATATTTTAAAATATACTAAACTAAATTGAAATAAAATTATGTTAATTTTGAAAAAAAAAAAATATTTTTTTCTAATAAAATATTATTTTAAAATAAGAAAATTACTATTATCATATTATAATAAATCATTTTAAAAATATATATATTTAAAGATCAAATTTAAACACACACACACACACATATCCTTATATTGATTGTTGGAAGCCGAATGTTGTTGAGGGAACGAAGAGTGAAAATGTTGTGTAACCAGCTCCAAAAAGAGAAGAAAAGAGATATAAACGCCTTAGAAATGAGCCACTTCGAGGGGGCAACCTCCAATACATTACATAAATGAACAATTCTTGGATGATACAATTCACAAAACCTCCTTTCTATATATAGGAGTCCATGGGGCCATAATGTAATCCTAGTGGCCACAATGTAATCCTAGCCGACCTAACAATAATAATTTAAGGGCACAATAATAACAAAATGGGGGTTACAAGGGTACAATAATAACAATAAGGGGTTTACACTAAAAATAATAAGGGACTATACTAGTGATATAGGGACCTAACATGCCCCTCTCCTTCAAACAAGTGTTGTCCTCAACGCTTGATTATTTCTTGATGCTTCTGTATAAAATTCTCATCCTCCCATGTGGAATATTTTACAGGAAAGTTCTTTCACTTGCTAAGATACTCTGAAATTGATCGTACTTGTTGAGTTCTTGTTTTTGTGACTGCTTCATAACTTCTTTCGATTTCATGTTGATCTTCTTGTTGTTTTATTAAATTCTGCAACAAAGTTGGGTTATCCTTTGAGAGTTGGAGAACTTGTTGTTGATGCTCGATGTGATCTTCCACTAATTTATCATCCATATTTGCTATTATTTGATCCTTCAAAACATCCAACTTAGCCTCCATTTCTGCTTTTAAACCATCTATTTCATCTTCAATTTCTCTTCGTAAGATCGAAACTTGTTGCACTTGGTACCGTAATTTTGATATCTCATACTGCAACTCTTCCTCTTCATGCGTCATAGTATAGATTCTTGAGGGATTAATTGGTATGGAATTATTTTTAGGAGGCATCTCAGAACCCAATACTGAAATATATGCTCAATAGGCCCTTGGAATCACTTCAAACTGATTTTTCAAACAAGATTTATGCAATTCGAAAAAACAAATAAACACCTTTTACTTTCTTTTGAGGAGCTCGATATTGAAATTTTATTATCTCTATGATTGCAGCACTTAAATATCTGAATTTTAGTACCGACGTAGCCCTCTGAATTATCTTTTGAATGCCACAGGTCTGACCTGATTTGGATTCTCCAAGACAAAGATGTTTCTAATCTCCCACAATGACCTAATTATGGACTGGTTCAGTAGAGCGAAATTGTACGACTTGCCACGTGTCACTGTTTTTTCCTTTGTCTCTGAAATTGATAACCAATAAACTACAGGCCGTGTACTTGTGACCACTTTTGACGGCACCCCAATCCAATCTCCAGAGAGAGAGTTATTGAACTTTTCCCACGATCACCTCTTTGAGATGAAATTCAGGAGCCTGAAAAAGCACTACCTTCCACAGATCATATCTCCAAAAATATTGCGAACCAAGCTCTGAAATTTTTTGCAAAATTTCCTCAGGATTTCAGCTTTGCACCATATGAATTTCAGATTCCGAACCTTCGTAGAAAATCTTTTATAGCGCAAATTCCACGATGACCTGTTTAGGAGCTTGAAAAAAGACCTAACTTCCACAGATGATATATCTGCAAATATTGCGAACCAAGATCTGAAATTTTTAGAAAATCTTCCTCCGGATTTTAGCTTCGCACCCTAAAAATTTCAGCTTATGAAACTTCGTATAAAAAAAGTTATAGCGAAAATGCCACGATGACCTGTTTGGAGCAGCGAAACCCTAGAATCCCAAGCTCTGATACCAAATGTTGTGTAACCAGCTCCAAAAAGAGAAGAAAAGAGATATAAACGCCTTAGAAATGAGCCAATTCGAGGGGGCAACCTCCAATACATTACATAAATGAAAAATTCTTGGATGATACAATTCACAAAACCTCCTTTCTATATATAGGAGTCCATGGGGCCATAATGTAATCCTAGTGGGCCACAATGTAATCCTAGCCGACCTAACAATAATAATTTGAGGGCACAATAATAACAGAATGGGGGTTACAAGGGTACAATAATAACAATAAGGGGTTTACACTAACAATAATAAGGGACTATACTAGTGATATAGGGACCTAACAGAAAAGGGCGAAAATGGCAGAGATTGGAAGGGTTCTAGGGTAACCACCTTGGGGCGGTCAAGCTCTGGTCCATGCAGGGAAAATGGCCAGATGAGTGACAACACTTGGCCCCCACCTATTTGACACTTGTAAAAAAATTTAAGTGTTTGGTTTTATGCTTGCTTGGTTTTGGTTTATGCTCCATGTGGTGGGTTTTCTTGACTTTCTTCACCCTTTCCTCTAGCTTCAGTGGGTTTTTTAGTTTATTTTGTAGATATCAAAAACGATAACTATTTAACTTGGTTAGGGTTGTAATCAGTTGGGGTTACGGGGATCACATGTGGCAGGGGAGCTTTCCTATTTTTTTTTTCCTATTTTTACTATTCTTCCATGTGCCTACAATGGGACTTATTGTTTTCTCCAGTCCGATATGATGGTAAAATCAGAGGAATGTGTAGACCTGGAGCGGGAAGTAGTTGACATTGTAATGGTATGGGGTATGGATCCAACTCAGAAAATATTTGTGAAGGTGGCTCTTCCACTTTGTTCTCCTCGTGACATGGGGAAGGAGGAAGGGATGTTGTGGGATTCAGCGGACAAGTATGGTCTCATGGGGGAAGCTGAATGTGGGCTTAACAAAGGGGTTGTTGGTGGTCCTGATAATAGTCCACATGAAGGGCTGGTGGTTTTAGTTTTCGTAGGAGATAGACTGCAAGCACGTCCAATGGAAATGATAAGTACTCTACAAGACCATTTTTTTGTTTCAGTTGGGAATAATAGAGTACATTGTGTTTGGGAGAGGTATGGTTCCAATTGTGGGTTTAAAAGTATGCTTAATTGACTCTGGATATTTGAATGGGTTCCCAGGGAAACCCTCTGCCGGGGGTTTAAGGCTATGGGGTTTTGAAAATGTACAACAGGAGGTGGGTTTTGGCATTGAACAAACCTATCTTTGTAATGAGGTTTATTGGAAATGCACCTAGGGGACAGTCAGAATTTGCAGGAGCTAGTCCACGAAGCTCTATAAAAGGGGAGTTTTTTGGAGGGTGTGAGGTTATAGTAGCAACATGCCAAGCCCTCAAAGGAGGGCAAAAATTGTCAATACCAGGAAGTAAGGTGGGGTTTAGATCAAGATTTTGCTGTAAAGCTGGTAGAGGTTTTCTTGGTTACTAGTGTGGATAATGCTGGAGCGGAGATAGGGGATGGGAATAATGTGAGTCTTGAAAGGAATAGGTAGGATGATGTGGAGTTCTTACTAATTTCTGAACTTGGTTGGTAGACGGGATTAAAAAAAGAAGAAAGGAAAATTCATAAAAAGATTTGGAGTGCCCACATCTAATTTTAGGTGTGGACATTTAACTATACAGGGAAATGGAAACATCAGAGTCTAGTTTGGTGGGTATAGCTTGAGGGAAATTATTTTCCATATAGTCTATAACTGAGTGGATCAAGCAATCCTGGGGTGGAGGTGATAACCCTGTCAAAGGGTTGGTTCATGATTAAATTTTTAAACATAGAGACCCTGGAATGGGTGCTTGGTCATAACTGGAGGTTTGGAATTTCACCAATTCTATTGAAACGATGTTCGCCCATTTTTTATGTGAAGAGGGAAAGAGTGGTTGAGATTCCGGTGTGGGTGCGACCGTCAGCGCTGCCACCACACTTATGGAATCTGGATGTCTTTAAGGCTATATGGAACAATATAGGTATCTTCTTGGAAGAGGATATGATATTTTTAGAGACAAAGGTTCGAAATGTGGCTCATATATTGGTCTACCTTATTCCTTGTGAAGGTTAGGTGGAGAAAACTCACTTGCATTTTGAAGTGAATTTCTTCTTTGAGATCATTTATTACGATCACCTACCATTTCGGTGTCATAGATGCCACAAGCATGGGCAATTGGCCAGAGACTTCCCACTGGGTCTTAGCTAAAGGAGACAACATAGTGGTGCCCAAAGGAATGTTTTCGGGGCTAAAAAAGAACGACTGGATGCTGAATATCTGGTACAAATGTACGAGGTGGGACAACATCAGGAGGACGGGCCGAGATTGATGGAAGGGTTGAAATTTTAGCTAGAGCAAGTGGATATTACCCTTACAAGTGTATTGAGTAAGGTTGCAGACCACTATGCCACTGTGGAAGCCTCAACAATTTTAGCGGGTACTATCACTCAATCCTCTCCATATTTTATTAATACTCTTGATAATTTATTGCATGTCATAAAATCACCTGGTCCTTCCAGGCCTAAAGAAAAAGAACCACAATGTATCAATAATTTTTCAAAGGCCATGGACAGTGTTATCACTACTATCCCAAAGTTAACCATTGATACCTTTCCTTATAATCTGCAACCAAGGGATAAAAAATTCTTTCCTGTGGAGGAATTTGGGGGACTGGGAGGTCTCCCTATGTCTATCAAACCCAAAAAATTAAGTGGTCATAAAATTGAGATCCCAAAGCTACAACTAAAAGCTATGATTGATATCGCAAATGTGAAACTAATTTCTCTAAAAGGGGTGCTTAGAGTAATGCAATCCACTGTTCAGGTTACAAAATGATTTTATTGTCCTTTAATTGTAGATGATTTTCTACCACCCACAAGAAACTAGCTTTAAAATCACTTTTTATAAACTATAAACATGATTTGATTATGGTTCAAGAGACTTTCGGTCAGGGAGACCTCGTAATGGCATCCCTGGTAATGGCATGGTAATGGCATGGTAATTTGATTATTTCGCTATTTTGTTGTTTAGATTTAGTAAATGGGTTGGACTTGGAGGGGAATCATACCATTTACCTATTCTCATGGAGTTGACAGGTCCAAACAAGAATCTTGGTGTGCCTTTTAATTTTAATTCAAGTTCACTGAAGGACGCTAAATATATAAAGATTGTTAATGAAACTTGGAGCCCTATGGAGAGATCAGATTCCAAATATTTTTCTTTTTCCTTTATGAGTAACCTGAATCAACTAAAAAAGGTGACTATAACATGGGCTAAATATAAATTAAAAAGGGATGAGCTTACCCTATAAGAGAGTGGGGAAGAATTGGGAAGAATGGAGAGTTTGGAAGCAGATGTATATGAGAATGGGGTAAAGAGGGATAAAATAAAGGCTCTTGATTCTAAGTGGAGGAATATTTTAGTTGATAAAAAAGAACATTAGTGATTAAAAAGTTAGGAAATATGGATTTTAGCTAGGGATGAAAACACAACTTTTTTTCCAAAATTGTGCTAAAGGGAGAAAAAACTCCAATACTTCTAGGGAACTGGATAAGCCAGGTGGAGAGAAGGTAAAAATTTTTAATGAGATAGAATTAATGGGGAAAGGTCACTTCAAATATCTCTCTAGGGCCCTTGAGGGTTCCACTATTGTTGAGGTGATTAGGGTTGCAGAGAATTCTCTTAGATATACCGAAGATGAATAAAGTATGGATTTAATGGCTCTTGTTTCAAGGCAAGAAGTGAAAAATCTACTTAAGTCTGCAAAAAAACATAACAATCTTGGGGCTGATGGCTAAACTGTGGAATTTTTTCAACATTTCTTTGAGTTGTTTGAGGAGGAATTGGTGGGAGTGGTGGAGGTTTCGAAAATTAAGGGGTTTTTTCATGAACCTTTCAAATCAATCTCTCTAACACTTATTCATAAATAGGATTCGCCTTATTCATAAATATGATTCACCTTCCTCCTCATGCAAATGCATATACAAAATCATTGCAGAAATTAATACTACGACATTGAAACCAATTCTGTCTCGAAACATTTGTAAAGAAAAGTTTGGTTTTTTTAATGGCAGGTAGATTCATGAAGAAATTGGGGTGGCCCAGGAATCAATGCATAACATTAAGCAGGAAAGGTAAAAAAGGATGATTGTAAAAATTAAGCTTTCAAAAGCATATGATAGGATCAACTAGATTTATTTGAGATTAATATTGACTCACTTGGGATCTGGTATTGATTTTGTAAACTAGATAATGGTTTGTATCCCAAATGTGTCCTTTTTTGTTCTTATCAATGGGGTTGCTTCTTCATTTTTCCACAGTCAGAGAGGGCTCAAACAAGAGTGCCCGTTATCCCCTATTTTATTCCTTTTAGCAACCAATGACTTAGTTCACTTATAGTTATGGCTAAAATAAGAGGAGATATTAAAGGCATAGAAGTTGCTATAAATATGTTTATTACACATTTTATTTCTATGGATGAAACTCTCCTTTTAGGAAATGGGAAGAAGGAGGAAGTTTCTAAAAATTTCACTAGACCTGTTTTTGAAAGCTATTGGTATGATCGTACATTCTCAGAAATATTCATTACTATATGTTGATGTCTTCAGGCCAAACCTTGAAAGGATAAAAAATTTCTTCCATTTTTATTTTCAACCTATAGGAGCTTACCTCAAGTACCGGGGTTTCTATTTGAAACTGGACACATATAGAAAACATGATTGGTTTTGGCTTGTGTAAAAAATTGAGAATGATTTAAACCTTTGGAGTTATAAATGGATCTCTAGAGCAGGAATATTGCTTCTCATTAAGTATATATTTATGGCCATTCTGGTGCATTGGTTATCTATGTCTTGCGTTCCAAAAGGAATCCTTCTCAAGATAAGGAAAATATGCAGTTGTTTCTTATGGGCCGGGAAAAATTAGGAATATGTAATTCCATGGGTGGCATGGGAAACAAATATCAGACGAAAGGAATGGGGAGATTGGGGTATAACAACATCAATACATTTAAAAAAAAATTGAAGTCTCTTATTACAACATTTGTATCCTTTTTTTTCTAGATGACTAACAAAGAATAATTCCTTCATCTTCTCTAGCTTCAAACTTACCAAGTTTTTCATCATTATTTTTCATGAAACATTTACTTCCAAATACCCTAAACTGATTTACAGTAGGAGGCTTACCATATCAAACTTCATAAGGAGTTCTATCACTATTTACTCAAACATGACCTTTGTTGATAATATTTACTCCATTATCGACTAGTTCACCCCAGAAGGTGTTAGGAGCTCCACACTAATCAAGCATAACACAAGAATTTTTTTTGAATGTTCTATTTATCCTTTTTGCCACTCCATTTTTTTGAGGAGTTCTCGCTACAAAAAATTGCCTTTTGATGCCATTTTTTTCACAAGAATCAAAGAATTCATCTGATATGTATTCTCCTTCTCTATCAAATCTGAGATATTTTAGTTCTATATCTAACTCATTTTCAGCTAATGCTTTAAAGGCTTTGAATTTTTCAAATTATTCTTCTTTGTATTTCAATAAAATATCTAGCACATTCTACAAAATTCATCAATAATAAGATATAGTATTTATCTCCTTGAGGTGAATTTTTGATACTGGATTGGATAAATCAGTATGTATAAGTTCAATAGGCTTACTTGTTGATCCTTCTTTGGCATTTAATTGAACCCTGGTTTGCTTACTGAATTGACATGACTTGCATATGGTACTTTCTGGCAAGGTGATGTTGGGAAAATCATGAAGAACTTTGAGCTTTCTTGATTTGTGTAGTTGAGATAATCTTAGATGTCCCTACATTCTGTGTCACAACTATTATTACTTTGATTTTCTTAAGTAAAAATTTTCTTGGATGCCTCTCCATACATTAATATTACTTGGAGTTATTGTTCCCTTTATTATGGTCTTCCATGTGTCAAGTTCACGAATCACACCCTCTTATGATCTTAAGACAACCTCATTTCCCTGGTCACACATTGTGCTAACACTTAGCAAGTCATTCTTTAATCCACCAATGAAAATAACATTATCAACTTTAATATTTTATTTTAGAAAAATAGATCCTTTACCTTTAATGATATAAGGAAAGACATTTCCAAAATTAGCATTCTTTTCTATCTCTAATGCATTGTATGAAATGTGCTTATCTTTATTACTTTTCATGTGTTTTGAGCATACGATGTCAATGTACCATTGATTCTTAACGTTTTGCAAACAATTCTATGACACAACTTTCATATTCTAGGTACTACCTTTTCCATACCTTAGAAGTTGTTGATATTTTATCCTTTCGAAATGTTGGCTATAATTTTCTCCTGCATTCAGATTCCTCTTGTCCAAAGTTATTGTAAAATGAGCATTCAAACTTGTCGTTAAGAGGTGAGAAATTATTGTAGGTGTTTTTCTTCCTTCCTATCTCAGTCCTTTGTTTTCTTGCTTCTCTAGTCATGATGGTTTTGTATGCAACACATTGAGTAGCATTGTGACCAAAATTATGACATGAGAAACATTGTCCATTGAAGTAGAAATTCTTTTGATCATAGAATATTCTTGTGTTGTTTACCTTTTGACTGATGCTTCTCTTATTGTTTGTCCTTGAATTGGAGTGGACATGATTTACATGTGAAATATATTTATTCTTTTGCTGAAGGTTGGAGATTCGATGACTAGTTTTTACTGCATTTAGATAACTTCCAATTTTTATAGAGGATTTTTATGTATTATACGTTTCTCCATTGTATCCAAGACCTGTCTTCATAAGAAGAGAGTAATGAACGTTAATAATTTCATCTAAGGTTTCATATCCTTTAGAAAATATATGATTTAGATTATCTTCTTCTCAAGTTCCTTTCTTAGACTTATTATTTCACATTATCACTTCTCATTATGATTTTCTTTTTCTATGAGTTGATTATTTAAAGTATATATGGATACTTTTTTTTATTCTAAACATACTTTAAGCTAAGTGATTTCTTCAATGAAAAAACACTTTACCTCTAAAGAATCCATGGATTTGTCATCAAACTCATTATTACTTCTTTCAAATTCCATGAGTAATTTAAGATCTTGATCAAAATCTCCTTCTTAACTATTTGACCAACCATCACTATCTTCATCACTATAATAAATTTTCTTATTTTCAAACCGTTTCGTATTTCCTTTTGTAATTTTATTCCACTTTTCATGGTTTTCTTTATAAGGATACTTAGCAACATAATTAACCACTCTACAATAAGAAAATAACTTGAAGTGAAGTTTACCTTTGAACCTTCTGGTGACAAGATGGAGTTGATTTAAAAATTTTACCCATGTTCTTATGATATATAATTTGATTCCTTGTGTTATTCCTTTTCCTTTCATCTTGCAGTTGCTTTGAATGCAACTTCTCTGATTTATGAGGGACCTCCTTTTCTCATTTCAAAGGAAGTTAGGATCCTATGAAGTTGTACAAATATAAGGTTGTAAAGATACTGCTTTTCCTCAATGGCAAATGTTGGGTGACAAAAGGTGCCTTTTAGAACTCCTAATTATCCCACATTAATCATCAATCTGGGCAATTCCTCTTATTTCAAGAGTGTACATAGTATGTGGCTGCTATTAATTTAGAGAGTAATGTTTCCTAAATTGTAGTACAGATATTGACACAAGAATAAATGGAAGCATCTAATAAAATCCAATTGCAATTATTAAAAGGAATATCAAAGCTCAATCTTCTACTGAAATCAAGCCGTACAACAATTCAAGCAATAACATCATCAGTCGAGAGCACAGTAACAATAACTCACCTCTACTTATCTAATTCAATCTAAACTATACTAAATCTCTACACAGCATTCAAGATAGGAATGATATCACTTCTAAGAGTCTAATAGCAATAATCAAACTCTTGCAGATGATTAAATCAATACAATGCACTGTTAAGATGATTTTCATTGTAATGAAAAGACTTAGATCAAATGATAACGTTGTACATCAGCACAAAACATATATTATTTCGATATAAGAAAGTAATGATAGCTAGTGAAATAAACTCACAAAAAAATGAATTATCAACCAAACCAACTCTAATAGATTTGGAAATATAACACAAGGAAGCAGTTAACTTCACAAGGGGTCGGGCCCTTAGTTGCCAGCGAGCACTGCTAAATTACTTCTAATAATGCGAGAGAACAGAAACTTCAATTATATATTAATCATCGAACTCTAGAAACATTAAAGTATAATCCCTTTCTCCAATGATGCAATCTGTATTTAAAATTACAACTTCAAAAATAACAGAGGTTCTCCCTTTCTTCCTACAATCGCTTTCTTTTATAATAAAAAATGGTAAAAAGTAAATAATAAATGCGATCCCTTAGGATCTCCTTATCCTGAGGGATTCGTAACTGATTTCTAGCTTATGACATATTTTCTATTCCATGCTGATCCCTCTTATTTCTTCTCATCCTTGTACACAACCGACGCATTCCTTCCTTTGCTTGCCGGATTCTTCTATCCCGACGTCAGAGAACAACAATCATTCCTTTGTCACTTTCCTACATAGAAAAGGGTAGGAGTTCGTTAAATCATAACTTCAAAAAATTCCTTCATTTCTTACCATAATTACTCAATAGATTAATGCATTAAGATATGAAAAGGATAAGAATCAAGGAAAATGATGATGAACTTAGTAGTAAATAAATACCCATTTTGTAACTCAACATACTCCCCTGCTTACCCTGTTTCATGTCCTCATGAAAAACAATGATTTTGATGGAGTGCAGTTAACAAGTAAGCTGGATAAGGGGCATCCAAAATTGGTCTGAAACCATGCTGTTGAGCTAAAAGTGCAAAAATTGGTCCTTCCTTACCTTCAAGAAATTCATAGATGGCCTTCTAACCTTCAGGAGGATACCAAATGATGGGACTATGAAACCGACATCCTAAACAATAGTGTCCTTCTCTTAAAATGAGGTTGTTATATGTGATAAAACGAGTTGCAACTGCTTTAAAATTTCAGTAACTAAATGGTTCCCTATTCTACACACTACTAGTAGAGACCGTCCATCTAAGCTTGGATGCAGTTAGAGAGGTTTCTCGAATGGATTGAAAATATGATACTCAATTTTGTACAATCTCTTTATGAATAGGCCCTAAGGTTTTAATTACCTCTTCCCTTTTCATCATACTCTTGTGGTTGGCAAGAATTTGCAAAGGGTGCTTGGGCTCACTTCTTACCCACAGATCAAATATATGATCTTGTCTTTGGAAGGCGTTATGATCTTTGAGCCATTTAAGTTGATTAACTAAAAATGAAATAAAGGCCTAGAATCGGACATCTCCCAAAAAGGATTAGGGTTCTTTTCTACCTCATCTGCTAATAAAAAATTGTGTAGGTAAAATTCACAGAGAAACCTTTTAAACTTTACACCATGTTGTTTCCAACAATTTATAAAATCTTCAACTGTTTTTAATTCAATTGGTAATCCATCTCTTATGACTTTAATTTTCAACAAAAAGTATCGCTCTAACAAAAAGAAGGTGTAGTTAGTGGCGGGAGCCCTACATCCCAAGACATATGTATATAAGGAGTAGATGGTATGTGTCTGAGCTACGAACCTATCTAACTTGAGCTTGATTCTCTCTATTTTATCCTATGATTTTATGTATCTATCGAAGGTCTCGCTCTTTGTCACATTCATTTCTTGAAGCTGCCTCTGCAATGCTTGATATCTTTGCTGGGGAACAGTTTCCTGTTCAAGTCGTTCTAATGTGAGTTGGGTTTTTTCTAACTCATTCTGAAGATTCAAAATAATGGGGTCCTCATGTGTCATGATGTATTTAGCTTGTATGCGTGTCTGAGTCTCTTTATCATGGGAGGTCCAAGCCTCTGTCTGAGTGGCCATGCTATGAGAGGGTACATCCTATGTCTGAGTAGCTATATCTAAAAAATTGTATGTTGTTATTCTTTAATGATGACTGCTTGAATAGGTATGGGCTTAGTTTGAGTCCCTGTAGCTCTCTCTTGATGTGATTCCATTTTTACAGTCGTGTTTGTTGTCTCTAGGTTTTTGTCCGAGACCTTTCTCACTGTGATTTCTTTTATTTTTCTTCTAAGCCTTTTTACTATTTTGCATAGCTTCTGTCTTTATTTCATAAGATTTTTCAATTTGGCTCTATACTCTTTCGGAGGAATAGCTATTTTGTTGATAGTCTCATTAATATTTTCTTCCTCTAAAGAGGCTGGTTGCTCATCTTAGCTCTGTTCTAAGGGGACCGTGTCTCCTGATTAAATATCGGCTTCCTGAAGCATCTTTGTCTTTACTTCTTCTCTTGGCCTATGTTTCCTGTACTTAGGCTTACCTGGCTATTTTCTACCCAAAGAATGTCACGGGGTTGGTGCAGTGCTTCCGAATGGCCTCTACATCGGTTTCTGCTTCATGGCTTGCATATTTTAAGGGAGATAGACTCTTGGTATCTCTAACATTTCAAGAGATTGGGTTTCTCCTAAGCTATAATTGAGCATGCTTTCAGGCTGCATGTAATCGCTAGCCAAGACCTGGGCCAAATCAACATTGTGTAACAAATCATCTTGGGGACTCATGCTTATTATTGGTTCATTTCTTTGTTCATCTCTAGAATTCCCTGTTTCTTCCTCATGCTCTGACTTAGGGTTATCCTGGCCTTCTAACTTTGGCTGCAAGTGTTGTTCATTTACTGGGCTAGATAATTCTTGAGGTTGACTGGTACTGCCTTGAGGATTTTTGGTCGCTCCTAATCTTTACCTTAACCTTGCAGATTGTCTACGCTTCTGAGGTATGTTTCTTGAATGGGTATTCCTCTTCCTTTTATGAACCATGTTAAGTGAAGGTAGGTCTGAACCACCCTCGAGAGCTAATATTAGGTCACCCAAGCTTGATTGCTACCGGATGATGTTATGGCTAACTATTAGCCAGATCGGACACTGGTGGCTTACTATGGCTTGTATGTGCTCGGACCGTCTTAGCCTCTCGGCAGTGTTATGAAGTAAAGAGTTAAATAATGCAGGTAAATTAACAGAGAATTTTTTTTTAGAACTGCTAAGAGTTTTAGTTGACGCAGCCTTACCACATCTTTTTACCCGTCGCATGTAATGTAGTTCTCAACGATTCTTGCTACTTCTCCCCATGGCTCTCCAAGAGAATATGGACGAATGCTTTTTCCCTGTTTGACCAGCTCCTGTCCTTTGTCTCTAAGAGCCTCGATATTTTCCTACAGCTTCAACTGCTTATCAGCCCACACAGGTCCTTCTGCCAGTAACCCCGATGCTTCCACTATCACTACGTTTGATATAGTTATTTGCCTGCCCCTTACCATAGATTTTCAATTCTTTAGATTTCGTAAGAGCTCAATGGAAATTTCCTTGTTGGGTGGTTGAAATATCGTAAAGTATGTTATCAACCTGGCTTGAGCTAAAATTGCCTTAGCTACATCAGAAAAAACCAGTATTATCGGTTCTCTGCACGTCCTCTCTCACCCCCCTTCGAATTGATAGGTCACCTACGACCGAATAATGAAAAGGATTGGCAGGGTACGCTTATTAATGATAGGATCATAAGGGATACGGGGGTGGTGAAATCAAGGCTTGTACCGAGAATTATGAATAAATGATAGCTTGTAGTGATGTGATATGATAAATAAAAAGGGACAACATAGGCAATAACACTTCAGTGCCGTTATTCCACTTTAAACTATTGTGATTGATTTTAGAAAAAAAAAATATTCATGCATAAAGGTTCAAGGTATGTTAGGACCATAATCTCTCCATAAAAAAAATTATAAGAAGAGGGTATTATAATAGTTAGTGATGTAAAATAAAGCTTCAATACCATCAACAAAGCTTCTATGGCCTGCAGGCATTCATAGCCTCGACAGAATTGCATTTTAACCCTTGGGAACCATGATCCTCTATGTATAATTGGGGATGTGTCTTATGATGTCCATAATAGAGACCAATGTGCTAGCTAGGTGACCAGATGAACACATTTCCATTCACTGGGAAGTAGCGAAAGTGGTCGGGCTAGCTCATGATGAGACCTCCTATCCTCCATCTGAAAAAGTCATAAAAGTGTTAGTGAATATATATATATATATATATATATATATATATTTATATATTTTATTTTATTTTATTTTTATTTTTTTCTTTTCTTTTTTTTCCTTTTTTCTTTTTTTTATTTTAATCCCCATTTTATACATATAGGGTGGCTCATCACTCATTAAGAGTAGGGATGGCGGAAGAAGTTTGACATATCAATATATAAGAAAATATACCCATAATCTTATTGATAATATGTAGAGAGAGTTATACAAGCAAGGGGGAACCAACATGGTATAGATACTCAATCAGTTTGATTTATAATGGAAATAAGGATAGTAAAGTGAGACAGATAATTGTGTCCTTTTCTTTTTCTTTAGATCATCACAAAGCAATCTTGTTAAAGATGATAATATTCACGGTATTTGCCTGTTCCACTAGACCTCCATATTTGCTGTCTTTAAATGCCAAGAATGAAACTGGGGTAGTCTAAGGAATATTATACAAGGAAGAGAAAGAGGATTTTCTAAATAATATTCACAAAGTGTTGTTCTTTGAAAGAAATAGAAAAAGAAAAACCCACACAAAAAGTGTTGTTCCTTAAAGGGAAGAGAAGTTGTTCCTTGTAAGGAACAGCAAAAGAAAATAATAAAAAAAGGGTTGTTCCTTAAAGGGAACAACAACTGTTCCCTGTAAGGAACAACAAAAGGAAAAAAAAATAAAAAATAAAAAGAAGTGTTGTTCCTTTTAGGGAACAACAAAAGAAAACGCATGCAAAAATTGTTGTTCCTTATAGGGAACAATAGTTGTTCCCTGTAAGGAACAGAAAAGAAAGCTATACACAGAAAATATTGTTCCCTATAGTGAAAAACAACACAAAATTCACACGAAAATTGACGTTCCCTGTAGGGAACAAAAAAGGGAAATACACACACGAATTGTTGTTCCATGTAGGGAACAACAGTCGCGGGAACAAAAATCATTCTCTGTAGGTAACAACAAGGGAAAAATAGAGAAATAAAAGAGAAAAAAGCTAATGTACAAGCAAATCCAATCAAACAGAAAGGTAAATTTATGTAAAAGTTTCAAGAAAAAGTACATTTCTTCATTGGACTGGTGCTACGGAAGGGTTTCCCTCCTTAGCAAGAATTTGTATTGTGGAATCTTCTCGTATCTGTTGGTAAAATAATTCCCTTGTAAGTGGTTTCTGATAGAGGCATACCGGATGTCCATTTACTTTAAAAGAGTAGCCAGACCCATCAATGGTGGAAAATGTAAGGTTTCCATTATCATGCACCTCCTATATCTCATAGGGGCCTAACCACTTGGTTTGGTGTTTTCTTGGGAAATCCTAGAACCTAGAATCATAAAAAAGTGCCCAATCACCTTCATGGAAGACCTTCTTCTTGACGAGGGCATCATGCCATTTTGCTCTTTGTTTTTGGATTAGTGTTGTATGTTGAAGAGATGATAGATGGATTTCATCCAATTCATTGATTTGACGTAACATGTTGATTTGTGCTTCATTCAAGTCCAAGCCTACTTCTTGAGCTATCCTCAATGTCTGAATTCCAAATTCTATTGGGAAGATAGGTTTTTTTTCAAACACTAGCTAATATGGGGAGTATCATGTTATATAATGTCTGAATTTGTTAATAGCAATAACAACTAAAAACTCCTTCTCTGTTATTGTGTAATTCAATTAAGTGGGGGATAAGTTTTTGCTAATGTAGTATATAGCGTAGGGTTTCTTTTCTTCTTCTTGGCCAAGAAATGCTCCAATGGTTGTGTCTGATGCATCTGCTGAAATTTGGAATGGTATATCCCAGTTCAGTCCTTGTAGAACTGGTGTTGTTGATACTAGTTGTTTTAGATCTATAAAGGCAGTGTCACATTTTTCAGTCCATATGAAATCACTGTTTCTTGTTAAGGTATATAATGGTGCAACAATTCGTGAAAAATTATTGATAAATCTACAATAATATCCAGCAAATCCTAGAAAACTACATACCTCTGTTTGAGTGCAGGGGGTAGCTAGTAAGAGAATTACATGTATTTTTGCCAGATCTACCTGAATTCCAGCTGTTGAAATGTAATGACCCAAGATCAGGCCTTCTGTCATCATCATATGGCACTTTTCGTGACTTAAACATAGGCTGGTAGCAATACACCATTTCATAACTTTTTCCAAAGTTTGTAACATGTGAAAATGTGAAGCTGTGTTACACTTTCTGCCCTTTTTTGAGAAAAAAATTTCATTTTTTTCGATTCTTCAACTTTCTGCAAACTATAACAATTTTTATATGTAGAATTTCATTTTGCGATAAAAATAAAAGTTGTGAGAAATTTTGTTAGCTTTCTATTACTTATTTTTTGAAATTTTTTAATGCAGATTTGATATGTCAACTTAGCATTTCTTTGAGTGTGTTTTTCTTAACAATCAAAGGATTCGTAACAAGTCATGTTATGAGGCAATGTCGTATTCATTGAAAATTTGTGTTTTGGAGAAAAAAAAATGTGTTACAACAATCTAGACAGAGTCTACTTTGGCTTCATCATATTTACAAAGCCAATGGATGCATATCATAATTACTAGAATTTTTTGAACTGGTCCAATACAAAAAAATGCTTATTTTGGGTATGTTTCGCGACACAAAAAATTTCTTAACACATAAGTTATAAACTAAAAATCTAAAAGCTACCCATTAGAGAAGACGAACCAATGTAATGCCCCATAATTTTTTCAATTTTTTTACAATGTATTTTGGGAGATACAAAATTTTGATTTCACTGAATCACAATGACCCTCAAAAATTGTTTGCACCCATTTTATTAGAAAAATAATTGAAATTAGTAAACGTTTATGACATTCCGTAAAAGTTATATTTCCTGAAAGTAGATCAATTCTGAAAATGCTTGTCTTGGTTTTAACAGTTAATTAACAACCTTTCATGGAGTTTAATTAGTCCAAAGTTGTAGAAATGTATTCAGAGCCTGGTTTTTCCTTAAATGGTGAGGTGTTAGTTCGGCCAAACTTTGATTAAAAGTTCGGCCGAACTATGTTTTGCACCAACGGCTCGTTAAGTCTAACGAATTAATAGTTCGGCCGAACTTTTAATCAAAATTTCAGCCGAACTATTGTTTAACTTTCTGTCGGCCGGAAAGTTTTGTGGAGCCCCTACTAAAACACATTTCGCGGCAATATAAATTGTTGCGAAATCATTCACAATTTTCGCACATTTCATCTGATTTTACAAATATCTTGGTTTGGGTTTAAAAAAATTTCTTCAAAGTTTGGATTTAAGAGCATTTATTGGAAGCAAACTGATTTTACAAAGAATTGCTTTGGGTTTAAAGAATTTTTTTGGAAGACATTTCTTGGAGGCGGCCTGATTTTATGAAAAAATGTTTTGAACTTAAAAAAATTTCTTCGACATACATTCAAAAGACATTTCTTGGAGGTATGTACGTGTTTTGAGTTGAAGTAAATCTTTTGAGCTACGTTTCATTTTTGTAAGATATTTTTCTCTCGAATTTTTTAAAGTAAGTGTTTTGGATTGGAGTATGTATTTTTTGCAAAAAATTTAAACTGATTTTTTTTAAATTAAATCTTTTGTGATATTTTTTTTAATCGAGTTATTGTCTAATTTTTTGAAGGAAATTTTTCGAACTTCATACCCTATTATCATGGGAAATCGAAGAACTTTTGCGAGAAAATATGATCGAAAAAGAGACCCTGAGGAACGTAGAGAAGAGATGAGACAATCTCGCAAAAGAAACTTCGAAGCCCTCTCAAATATTGAAGAGGAAAATCAACCTCAAGTAGAAATTGAAGCAGGTATGTAAATGTAAATATTATGATCTATTGATATATTTAAAATTTTCCTAATGTAAAATGTGAAGCTTAATTTTTATTTGATGAAATAATTTGAAAAATATTTTGTTTAATGTAAATAGATAGAGATATTCCTCAAAATATTGAAGAAGAAAATCAACCTCAAGCAGAAATTGAAGCAGGTATGTAAATGTAAATATTATGATCTATTGATATATTTAAAATTTTCCTAATGTAAAATGTGAAGCTTAATTTTTATTTGATGAACTAATTTGAAAAATATTTTTTTTAATGTAAACAGACAAAGATATTCCTAAAAACATTGATGATGAGATACAAAATTTTGAAAGAGAAATTGAAAGAGATATTGAACCAATGATTGAAGATGGTGAAAATATTATAAGAAATCCAAATAAAGAAATTGAATCACAAGGTGTATATATATATATATATATATATATATATATATTAAACACATGCACGTATTATTGAAATTATAGATATATTTATTAATTTAGTTATTTATTGAATATGTACTATTTTTTTGAATATGTACAGATGAAATCACTATCGATAATGAGATGTTAGAAAATGCTGACACTCACACATATGGAGATAAAAAACCTGACCGTGTTATACGATACCGTGTTAACTGCATTTCTGAAAAGTATTTCTTAAATGAGCAGGTGACATTTCAGGCTCAAATGTTGAAAGGTCTCCTATCATTAAGGAAATTAAAAGAAGCTACGACACTATTCGGTATTTGAAAATCAACCAAAGATGAAAAAATGAAGGAAGATGTGATAAAAAATATGAGTAGTGCTATAAAGACAATTAAGAGATCTAGAGAGAAAGATGTTTCAATTGTACGTATAGGAATACAAATGGAAATGGTTTCATCAAGTACTCAAGAGAATCGTTTGGTAACATCTATGGCACGAGCACTAGGAACCTCTCAAAAAAATTTGCACAAACATCATAAATTTCGGCTGCAAATAGATGTAAATGATGAACTTGCTTGTTGGAGAGCTATTTGTAGGCAACCATACAAAGATAGACTTGGAGAAAATGTTAATAAAATAATATATGAATATTGGAAGAACAATTTGTGTGTTTCGCCAACTACAAGGCATGTGATGCGAAGAAGAATAGCACGAAATCAGTACGAAGAACATGAAAAATATTTCTTAGAAACCACTCAGATAGAGTTATCCAACAGTTTCAAAGAAGAGAATCATCAAATTCATGTTTCACTCAGTGCTTTTGTTCAATAAAAACCATGGTATGTAAAACCTATCACTGTATGCGACACTTGTTGTTGTCGTTATCATGTGGAATTTGAGTTATATTATGACACATTCCTTGATTTTGGTAGAACATTATGGAAGGATTCACCTCCTCCTTCCACTATCCATGATTTCATATCTCAAATTCTATGTGAAAGAGAAAGAGATGAACTATTTTATAAAAATAAATGTGTTGGTGGTAAAAAATGCGATGATTGTGGAAATTTGACTAAATTTCAAAACAAGTATCATATTGATATAAATGATCAATCATTGTCCAACATGAAAGTGAAATGGAAGAGATATGAATATATCGATACATCGATTCAAGGTGCAAATAGTGTTAAAAGAATTGAATTACTAGAAGATGAAATTTTTCTGATAGAATTTTTGAGAAAGTTTGAGGCAGAAATTTACAAATACACCAAGAATTCCCATAGAGCTTGATGGCAAGACTTGCAATTCAAAAAATCTCGTGAATTTTTTCCACCAGGGACCATTTTGTTAGTGATTGATTTTGCAGAAAACTACACATTTGTTCCACAGAAAGAAATTCATAGTGAACACTATCATTCTGATCAAGTCTCCATGCTCGTCCATATTCTATATAGACATGCTGAACAAAATGTTGATCATATAGAAAGCACAAGTGAATATTGACATATCATTAAAGAATATCACTTTTATATCAATGACGATCGTACACATGATACATGTTTTGTACAACATTGTTTTGGAAAAATTTATGATTCATTGAAAAATCATGGAATAACATTCAATGAATATTGGATATGGTCAGACGGATGTGCAGGTCAATTCAAATCTGCACGATCATTCTTTTGGTTGTGTTGTCTTCGTAAGAAAACCTGCATTAAACATTGTTGGAATTTCTTTGAGACTAGCCATGGAAAAGGAGAACATGACGGTGCAGGAGCATGAATAAAATGAGCAATTCGAAGATATCAAATGAACCACTCTGCAAGATGACTTGTGAATGCTGAAGAAGTTGTTCAATGGTGCATCGCTACTCTAAGACATGAGACTAACCCATCAAGGGAAGTGCAAAGGTACGTTCAATTTAATTTATATTGAAAATCTAATTTTAAACATTGTACATTTATCATGCAATGATTATCTTTGATTGTATTTTGATATCATATTTACAAATTCTTCTTCTAATTTTCCATATAAAAGTTTTCTGGCATATTGGAATCGAATACCTAGATAGATCAATTGGAAATGACGTTGAAACAATAAAAGGGACTCAAAAATTGCATTCAATTCAAACAAAGTCATCCAGAAATGTGTTTTCATTGGATAAAAGAAAATATTCTTGTTTTTGTGATGTTTGCGTAGACAACACAAAATCCAATGACGTTTGTGAAAACAAAATGTATGTGAAGGATTGGAAGCGTACAGAGCTAAATAAAAAGGGAAAAATGTCTGTTGCAATGTTTGAAGAAATGCAATCAAAGGAAACTAGATTATCATCTGATGGTGATCAAGTTTCTGATCTTGTTAGAGAAGGTAACATTTGAATTACTTTCTAATGATTTAAAAATCTAGAAATAAATTTAAATATGCATAATTTTGTTAAATTTATTTTATTGTGCAGGAGATGTTTTTGTTGTAATTGAACCTATTGACAATGATGAAAATGTGAAGTATTATTTGATGCGTTGCACTGAATGAAAAATGAAATTATTACAAAACTATAATGATCACGGATTTCAATATCATAGAGGGTCTATTAGACTGAAAGGTTATTTTTTCATACAAACTCATGAAAGTGGAGACTTTGTTTACTTTGAAGACTTTGAACCTGATTCCATAAGTTGTCAATATAGACACTTGGTGTGTGTAGCATGCATAAAGTTAATAGAAGTTCAATCAAAGAAAAAATCGAAAATTAAGAGATGGAAAATTTCAAAATCCGATCATGAACGGATTATTGAAGATGGAATTCCATTAGAATTTTTGAGTGAATTGTCCAAAAATTATTATCTTTGGATTAAATATGTTTTAGAACTTCCACTACTCAACTAAGAATTGAGCTGCTTATGTTATTTGTGCAAGTGTTTGCACATGTACAAATTGTTTGGGTACAAGCACGTGCTCTAGTATCAACTGAAAGTAGCTTTTCTATACATGTGCATTGATGAAAAATGTTATATGTATATATATATATATATATATATATATATATGTTCTAGAATAAAATTAATTGTTCTAGTTTTACTATGTGCATTGATGAAAAATTATTTGTACGTACTCAATATATATGTTCTAGAATGCAATTAATTGGAACTAGTTTTTCTATGTGCATTGATGAAAAACTAGTTGGATTTTCTAGTAAAAAGTTTCCACAATGTAAATAAATCGACAAGGCTACCTATTTGAGTGCATGAACGACATTGACCCAAATTCAACAAACATATATATGTACTAGACTTATATTTCCAATAAAAATTAAAGGGATAATTTGTACATATATCTACTTCTTTAAACTCTTTTTTCAATTAGAGCTCAATTGATACATGGTTAGTTGCATTGAAAAGCTATGTTCTTCCTATTTGAAAATTTTTCATTCAAACAAGACTACATGTAGAGATCAAAAGAAATATTAAAATTCCAAATGTACTTCAACCATCCAAAAGGGATTTGTGCAACATTAATTGACATGCCATGACAATTATAGTGAACAAATATCCAATAGAAACATTTAACATTATATACCACATGTGCCAAATGTAGATTGAAACCATCCAAAAATTTAAAATTTTAAAAACTTTTGATAATATATCGTGCAACATTAAAACATTAAACATCAGATGCGAAATGTAGATTGAAACCATTCAAAACTTGAGTTTAAAAAACTTTTTGATTATATATATCGTTACTTCACATGCCATGCCAATTATAGTTCAACTAGATCCAATAGAAACATTTAACAAATTATATACCACATGTGCCAAATGTAGATTGAAACCGTCCAAAACTTTAAGTTTTAAAAACCTTTTGATTATATATCATGCAACATTAAAACATTAAACATTTAAAGTTCATTAAATATCACATGCAAAATGTAGATTGAAACCATCAAAAACTTGAGTTTTAAAAACTTCACATGCCATGCCAATTATAATTCAACTATCCAATAAAAACATTTAACATTAAATATCACATGCCAAATGTAGATTGAAACCATCCAAAACTTTTAACTTTTAATTTAACAAAAAAATATAGATCACAACATTACTTCACATGCCAAAAGTAGTTCAAGCATCCAAAACTAAAATTTTAAAAACTAAACAAATTATAACACATGTCATTACATAACATGCCAAATGTAGTTCAAATGACAACATTACTTCACATTCACATGCCAAAAGTACTAAAACCATCCAAAAATTAAATAAAACAAATTATATTAACAATGTAATAAAATACGTCCAAAAATTGTAGATCTCACAAGTATTAAACTGTATCGAGTTTAATAAATTTTAAGACCATCTAAATCTTGAAATCAAATCAACAAATCATGACCATCAAATAGAGATGGATCTAGCGTCTTTCCTATCCAGCTCTGAATTCACGCCCTATCATGTGAAGCATCATGGGAAACCTACATACACAATGCAAATGTACTTAAACATTAAAATTTGATGTTTTAAAAATGAAAGAGAATATATATATCTAGAACTTCATGTAAAAAACAAAATATAACAAAAAAATCATGCAATACCTCATGAGGTTCCCTCTCCATTTGATGAACAAGTTCTCCCATAGGAACATCTACAGCGGTAAACTGTACAATATACATGTACAGTTAAATATATATATATATATATATATATATATATATATATATATATATAAAACTTTCAAATGAAAATGCACATGTACATATATAAACTTATTTTCAATAATATTAAAAAAAGGAACTAAAGACAACTTGTTCAAATGCTGTGGATGTTCCTATCTCCGTCGCTAGAGTCCGCGGATTAAAGAAATCTTCTATAGGAACCTAAATTCAAAAAAAATTAAATAACTCAAAATATAGATCTCTCTCTCTATATATATATATCTCAATTTTTAATGGAACTTTTTGAGGTAGAATATATATATATATATATATATATATATAACTTTTAAACATAAATTTTAAACTTGTGAAAAATTGTCCATACTTGTGGCTCATCTCCCAAGGAAGTAGAAGGTACATCTCCCAAGGAAGAAGAAGGTACTGCCATCCCAAAAACATCAGACGGAATCGGTATCTGTTAAAACATTTTATCAAATTATATATATACATACATGTACATGTGTGCACAATTATTTATTTTAAAGTCACTTAAAAAACACTAACATTTTCCAACATATCTTGATGGTCAGACCCATCTACATTGTTTGAACCAGAGGTCCCGAACGTGATATTAACATTTTCGTCACGCATCATGTGTGAGAACTGCAAATGGTGTTTTAACATATAATCATACATTTTTGTTAGATTAATGTACACATACAAATAAATGTATACATGTACATACACATGTATTTATTACAAATTGCACACATGTATATGTATGTTAAAATAATTTCAAACCCTAAGGTCACTAACACATACCGTTCCGGTGCCCTCTTCCTCATGAAAAATTAGGTCTTGCAAACCATTGCGACAATTTTTTGCATATATTTGGAGATCTTCAACATTCATGTTGTCAATCTCCTCATCTGTACAATACAAAAAATTGGCACGTGCATTTTCACATGCTTTTTGTCGATTTAAACAAAGATCGACTCCACCCAATCTGCTATGAACATTGTCAATCATAACATCCCTTGCTTCTCGACTTATTTGAGAAGTCGCATCCATCTCTGACCACAGAGTTTCGACCCGAAACGGTCGACTCACCAATGGCGGCTCAGGGCGAGGCAACTCCACATCTCGCTTAGCGCCCTTACGGTCATATAATCGACCTTTCCCTGGGCCAAAAAATTCTGACGGAAGGTCATTGTAGTTGGGTTTCATACCCAAAAAAAATTCTGCATAAAACATTTGTGCAAAATAAACAGGAACCTCATCGTTCCATGGAAGCCTTCCATAGGCCGCAAGGTGCCTATCATACAAATAACGAGCTATGTCTGGGTGCTTGAAATACTGCACCTTAAACATTTTTCTTTTTGGCCCTTCCTTGTAATTAAACATTGACTTGGCCACTTCTTTTGTAACTTTTTGTTTTACATCCTCCCATTTATCTGGACCCATTACTGTCTCTTTTCTCTTTTTCATCATTTCTATAAATGAATTAGTTGTTGGCCAAAGATTTTTGTACACATTTACCATTTCACCCAATGAATGTGTAACTATTTCAAGGCTTTTTCGACTCTCAACAGGTAGAGACAAAGCCACGAGATCTCTTTGCAATTTTTCATGAGGTCTTTCACACCCTTGTAAGGTTCATTCCGCCATGTTGGTTTTCCATGGTATATTAGTAATCTCGGCCGGATAAGTTGTGCTGGGTTGACAACCTTCTTCTTGAATGTAGCGAGCTGCCCTGTGTCTATTTTGACCACTAGTTCGAACATTTTTGGCCTCTGCATCAATATATATAAAATTTCATATATTATAAAAAAAAACATGTAAAAAGAGTTGTACAAATTTAATGAAAAAATATTGAAATTGATGGAAACCTTGACGTTGTTGGTTAACATCTTCTCCAACATGACCCTGCTGAGAATCTGAATGACCCTACTGAGAACCAGACCCAAAATGACCATGTTGAGAACCAGCAGCCGTCAATTGGACTTTGGGGGAATAAATATCACCCCCTTCACGCATCCTGCTACCACTCATACCTCGACCAGTTGAACCATGGGCACGCTCCATGGATGGAGTAGAAACCCTTCTCCTCTTACCTCATAAAAATTAAAATATAAAACTTATTAACAACTGATTTAACTCACAAAGTTAATAAAAAATCAATTCCATATGTACACACATGTATGGAGATTTAAGATTATATTTAAATACCATGAACATCTGCCGCTCCCTGAACCTCCATATGGGATTCGGCTAATCTTTGTCATTCATCCTCCATGATATATATCTATTGGTCGACATTTACACAAAATAGATTTAAAAAAATCAATTTGTAATTTAGTGTAAACAAATTATGTAGAACACAACTTTCAAAGCAATAATTGATGTGTGAAACCTCAAATTCTAATCTAAAAGGAAATTATAAAAAATGATGTTACACCAAATTGCGCTTTTACATGGTGGGAGCACACTCGTATAAAATTTACCACTTATACACTTTTAGTTTGGGAGAAAATGACACATGTACATAGTTTACCTTAAAGTTGTTGTGTTTTATGGATATTAAAATGAAGAACTTATATTTAGTATCCATTCCTGGGTGATATTGACCGTAGAGGGAGCATTTACTAGATATGTCACCTTTCATAAAAGATGAGATACGTAGGCTACTTGGCCCTTTTGTATAGACTCTACCCTATAGAACTTGTAGAAGTAAACACTAGTAGGCATTAACAATATCAAAGAACATTTTCTCATGCTTCCACACATGGGAATGTGTCTTGTGCGTCATAGTTCAATGTAGTTAATCTTTCTATAGTACACGTCATCAAGCAAAGTCAATGTATCATCCCTCAACTTACTCATGAAATTAGGTTTTGGAATCCTCTTACAACTCTGTGGATGGAGTTGAATGGGAACCAGTTCAAGGTCTCTTTTACAAAATACATGCTAGTGAATAACACTTACTCACCTTTATTAGCTAGTTATATATATCTCAATTTCCATGGTGATTCCTTGAATTTTTTTACTACCTATCTCCATCTTTCACTCCCAAATTATTTTCTATCAAACATGCCCCCATCTGAGGATCCAGAGCACATGTTGCACCATACTTAGAACTATCATTGCTACTAATTGAAATTGGAGAGTCATGTATACTAGATTTTCTGCTTAAGTGGCTCTTACTTGACAATATCCCCCGAGATGAGTTTCGACATGATGGTCAGTATGAGGCTGAAGCTACTTGGTGTAATTTTCCGAAATCTTTTCAAAAAAACAAAGAAAAAAATGTCATTTTCAATCATTTTTATTAGCTTCACATACAACATGATGTTATCACAATTGCAACACAATAATGTTCCATGAGCATGAATTATGAATGTTGTATCAAATTGCGTAAGCGAAATTTGTCATTCATTTAGGCAAGTAAAAGTAGGCTATGCAGCATTAAGGTCCATGCTGTAGTACAATGTACATAAGGTTGCTAAGTCTTGATAATACTTACTATGTATCAAAGCCATAACGAAGGTTGGCTTTGAGAGTGTCCCTGTAAAGCCCTATCTTGAGATGAAATTTAATTCAATGTCTCTTAGAGTTGCAAGGTGGAATTGATAGAACTACTTTTGATTTTCCTTTTACCATACGATGGATATTCTTTCATCGCTATCTTTCTCACCATCTTATTCCCAAGTGAAATGGGAATTTTCACATTTTGAATGCCATTACCACATGCAATTTTAGTAGTCCGCTAGCATAGACCTATCACAAGCTAAGGTTGTCATACCAAACTATTTCTCTTGCTCAACTCATGACCATGACTCTCTTCACACTCCATACCATAAGATCTTCAATTGTATATGTCACACAAAGTTGAGTAGTTGTAGTGTCTCACACCCTATGAGGTATGCCATATTTTATAGCATTGTGGTCCTTAAATCTCGGAGGTGTTCCACAGAAAAGTAGCCATTAAATATGGATGAAAAGGATTTATTTTAACTTTGATAGAATTTCTTTATGTGAATTACTAAATTTTCATGACATCAAAGTTAGCTTGTCAAATAGAGAAGAAGGTTTTGGAGGAGAAAATTGAATTATTTTGACTTATTTTTCGTGCATTGAAGTTTGAATAGTAGTTTTGATGACTCCATTGAGTGACCTTGCTGAAGAAATTTGATAGCACACAATATTGACTTTGAAGATGGTTTAAGACGTTGAAGAAGTTGTAGATTTTGGTGTTGTCACTAAAATGTTTCTTTGTTGTTGGACTTGATCAGGGACACAATTTAATCCTTACGAGCGCATTGAAGACCTTGAATGTAGGCTTTAGATTTTGTTGTTCTCACTTTTAGGTTGCTTTTGTCTAGTTTTTGTTTCTTAAAACCGACTGCATTTCATAGGACATTTCTATGAATAGATCTTTGACTGTATGATGAGGATATGATACTCATGAATGTTAGGCATACATCTTTGGTAGACGTCACTAATTGTTTCTTCTATTATTATGTTTGTTAAACATCTCGCTTAGGGCTGACGTAGTAACTCACATATTATACAAATTTATGCAGGGACAGAAATCAATATGTATAAATACTCACTTGGTTTTTATAATTAGATAGAGGAATGACTTTAAATGACCTTGTATGTCTTATCATTTAAGAGCCTGCACTTTTTAGGAAGGATTTAAGTATCCACCTTTCAAGAATCACTAGAAGAGGTTGATAAAGAATATAGGAAGACAAAACATCCAACAGTAGTAATAAATGGATTTCTTTGGGAGTGTAGATTTGAATATGGACTTTTGGTAGCTAGAACTTTTCCAAATAAGTGAATGTATTTTGAAAACCGGAACCTAGTTTATTTTTGGTTTAGAGAAGGTCTGGAATTTGAAAAGTGAATTTCTCTTTCTCTTCCTCTTACATGTCCAATGACTCCAAAAATACTGATTGAGGGAAACAAATTTCCAAAATAAAAATTTTGAATTTTATTTCAGTTGTACACATAAGGAGCTTTTTAAAAGATAATTAACTCATAAATTTCTCACAAAATACAAATTAAAGCTTTACACATAAATCCCTTCCAATTGGCTAACTTTTAGACGATCCTAAACACATTTTTATTTAACTAATGAGGGAGATAGCCCAACAAAACTAGTTTCATCCATATTCAAATCAAGTTGGTATCAAATTATACTTCCTAGCTTATTTTTAGTCAGAAGGTTAGTTAGAATAATTAGCTATTGGTCTTTTCATCAATTTTCCTCCAAAATGAATATAAAAGCGCGTGTTTTGAGAGACACACTAGAGGAATAAGGTCCAAATTTTTGTTGAAAATGCTATGTAAAGTAAAGGGTTAAAGGAAGACATGTACATGCATATATGAGTACAAGGCATAGTTGAGTACTAAAAGTGTTGTCGTTATGGAGAGGGTCTACATTATTTTGGTCTTTGACTATGGAAAACATGATGGAGATATCGCTCCAAAGCCAAGGAGGCACATGAATCTATTCCAAGAAGCGAATTTTATTTACATGTTCATTACCTCAAGCTTACAGGAAGTTTGTGTTCATGATGAATGGAAAAGTTTGACACCCACTTTGCAAGAAGATGTTAATAATCATGCAGACTAATGAGAATGTAAAAGAAGATAGTGATGTTGAAATCTCTAGAGCTCATTGAATTATTGCTAGTATTCAGAGGAGAGACACTATCTCATCAAATTCACACTTTCTCAAGAAGACAGCATACAACGGTGAATCAGTATATATACATTTATCTCTAATCAAATTGCTTTGATTATGATAAACATGGTAAATATTCACAGTGATAGATTTGAAAAAATAACTTGCATGTTCCTTTGTGGTTTGAATAATCATAATGTTTATAGATGTTGGAAGAAGATATCCATGCACATGAAACTTTCTAAATAAATGAGGCAAAAAGTCAAAGGCCCATTGGACAAGGGAAAATGATGTTGGAAAATAAGTTGCAATTGTTGTTATTACCATTGCCATAAGAAAGTGTCACTCAGTGACAAGTGTTGGGACTTTGAATCCAACGAAGTCATCCACAACATTTGAAGAAGGTGGAAAGAGATAATGACAAGAATGTGAAAAGAGGATTCCATAATCGATGAGGGTCGAGATGACTTGCACATGATGATGAAGTGCAGCTAAAAGAAGCACCATTGGAATGGTTTGGTAACTGGATGCTGTTAGATTTTCTTATCCAATTAAGGGCTCCTTGCATGTATTTTGATGTTTCATGAATTTTCTTTGCAAATTCAAAGTATGGTGCATGTTGCATGAAGCAAGATGTTGAAGGCAGAGTTATGTTGACACACTTAAATGAAGCAAATATGGAAATTTGTAATATGAGCTATTATTTGACTTGAGAGTCAATTGTTTGAAGAGGCATACGTTTTAGTCATCTTAGTGTTTGGTTGATGCGTTTTGTAAAAAAATATGTATATAGTACATGGAGATATTCACATGATGTGAATTTTTTTCTTTTGAAGGAGAAAAATGATATCGTCATATAGCTATGTTTCTAGCAGTGATGTGTTCTTTCGGCTTTGATGGTTTGTTTGTTATAGATCGTCACAAGATTTTTGGGAAGGTCCACTCTGAGGCTGAGAGCCTCATGATTACAACCTAATCATGAGAATCAAAATGGCATGAACCAAACATAGTTGTGTATTAAAAATGAGGAATTTCACTCTCCCAATCATTTCTAAAATCACCCATATCACCAAGAAAACATGTTTTAAAAGAACATACTTGGTAGGGAAAGCACCTTAGTCGTTTTTGATTGTGCACATGTGATGTGAAAATTGAAATTGACAATTTGCTAAAAAAAGTGAAATTATGAATGAAACCACCTAAAAAAAATCGCAAGTGGTAAATGATTTAAAATAGACCCTAATTAATTATTTACCAACATAAATTCTTCAACTTTTAGCAACTAAATGATAAGTAAGAAAAACAAAATTGTAATTATGGTTCAAAAGTTACATAATCTTAAGAATCCAAAAAACAAAATTATTTTTCAAAACGTATTACTCTCGTCTCAAAGTATCAACAAAAGAATGTACACGTATTCAATGAATTAACGCTATTTATTTAAATTCACATGATGTATATCTTACTCATAATTTTTAACAAATTATTAAATAATGACCCTAGATTGGATAATTATATTATTGTGATCATATATTTTGATGCTGATAGAGTGAAAAAACCTGAAAGAATCAACTTAGTAGGCTATATTTTAATGGTGGTGGAGAATTAAAGTGCTAAAACCTTTTGGAGTCACTTTGAGGTATTAAATGACATTGGGGTCTAAACGATTATCCCTTGTGCCAAAATCTTAACCATTATTCTACACTTAAAGACATATCCAATTGTGCAAGAAAAACACATGAAATTAAGTTCATTCAAAATGTGCGTTTTAGCAGCAGTTGACCTATCATGTTGACCATCTTCAGTGCATACTTATAAGAGAATGTACTTTAGCCCCATTAATCATGCATTGCATAGCTAGCTACATGTGGAATTTTACCGAAGACTCTAAAAGGGCTTCCAAAATCACAAACCCTGCGTTAATGGTTGATGGAGTCAAATCTTACACCTAGTTGGCTATCATGCTATGTTAAATACTTGCCGTCTAGTGATAGAATAAGAGTTCCATTTTTATGTTATTGTATTTTTGTTCCATAGTTTAAAATACAACTAGGAGTGTGAAGTTAGAGAGAAATGTAGTGAAGTTAAGTTTTATAGTCAACCCTTTTACATGCCAAAAGTCTTAGCTAACTCTTAGAGATATTACTTTTTCTTTTGTACTTACATATTTTCCATAACCAAAAAGAGAGTAGAGCATGTTTACATTTTAGTGTTGTTTTTCCCATAAGGGATTTTCCTAGGGAAAAAGGAGTCTAGAGTGATCATTACTTTTTAGGGTTGCTTATCTCCTATAAGGGATTTCTAGGAAAATAATTGTGTTGATTGTCTCAGAGATATGTATGTGTGTATCATTATGTTCTCTTTATATTACGCTTTTGTTTCATTATCTTTATATTTCTGCATTTCTTCCTCCTATTTTTCTTTCCAATCAAGGTTTATAAAGTAACATGAGAAGCCAACATGAGTCTTGGAACAATCATTTCTATTATCTATGTGGAAGTGAAAAAAAGTGATTATATCTCTGTAAGCTTAAGCTTATGTAGTTTGTCAATTTTTATCGATATATTTTTTTGTATGGTGTAACATGTTTTTTTATCTATAGTAAGTCATGAAGTTCTCCAATTTTACCTTATGTATAGCATGATTCTAGGATTACTACAATTTGTACTTGGTTTTTATTATTGTGATGATGCCCCTGTCTCAATCACTTGGCCATCTCTTCGCATGTGTGGTTAAATATTTATAAATAATACTTAAGTAATATTTATCTATTTGTATTATGTGAAATGTAAAAAATGGTATACTATTTTTTCAAGCTAAAATCGTGTTGAGCTTTATCATATATTTTCGATGAAAGTTGATTATATGACACGTTTTTGCTCATAAAGCGATCCTAATAATTTTTCTTAATGTACGAATTTACCCCTGTACCTCTTTGTGGCTCTCTCTCAACCTTCACTTCCTCATTTCTAGAAAAATCTACTCTTGCTCATTCGTATACCCACTTTGTATTCAAATGTAACATGAGTTTTGCTCTCGTGATAACTATGCACTTTATTCCATTTGATGAAAATTATGCCACATTTTATACTAACTCCAACATATTGTGTTTGAAAGTTTGGATTACTGTTATTCTTTATATAATTTAACATTAGATATAAGTTTAAATTGAAAGCTACTTAGATGAAATATAGTTTAGATATGGCATTTGCAAATTATTATCTATTTATTGGAATCTAAAGGACATAATAATTATTTTCTTTTTCTTCTTCTTTTTCTTTGTTTCATGTTTAATTCTACATTCAAATGCTTTTTTGATTTATCTTCTATAGCTTACATGTACAGCGATATATAATTTAAGTTGAATGTCCTGACATAAATATGACTTCTATGTGACATTTGTATTGAAATCATCTATTTGTTAGTATACGAACATAATTGGTATCACACATATCTAATTTGCATTACTAATATGTAATGCTTCTTTAATTTATACTTTTACTAGACATGACCGAGCATCCCTTTTAATATATCCTTTGACTTCGGATATGTGGAAATACCTATCCACATATTTTTCTATCATAAAGCGTTGAGTAGAAATTGTATTCCATTTGTGTCAATGTTAAGGTATAAGCACAAGGATTAAAGTTCTATATAAGATACATGTCCATGGTGTACATTTACATATCTAAAGAGTCCAAAAGATCATTCAAGACCATATGTTTTGTTGATGTAGGTTGATTGGTTATATTGCATTGCTTTTGTATTGTTAGTCATGGGCCTTACTTCATCTATCTTTCGTTTCTGGTGTAATTGATCTAAACTCATATTTCACCTTTTTATTTTAAAGAAATAACTTTTCAAAGACATTTTAATATGTAAAATTATGAAAACCCTTTTTTTGCCTATGAAACGTATGATAATGTCATAACATGTGCTTTTGCTTTATTTCATGTACGAATGATGAACACTATTGTGGTTGAAAATGGTCTAAATGACAAACCATACATACACATGTAGCCAATGAAAAGAGAGAGCCTAATATAGCGTGCATAAAAATATACTTTGCTACAAAATGATAAAACATGTGTAGTGACAAAAATTTAAAACATAAATCAAGATATCAAACACAATGATATTATGATGAAGAGAATATTTGAAGAAAAATGAACATGCAAACTAAAAACTAGTAATAAAAATATTACAACATATCATTGCAAATTTAAAAACATAAATAACCTAACACACAAGGATATCTCAAAACACCTAAAATGCATATGTAGAACAAAAACCTGTAATAGAATATTTTTGCTACATACAACACTACACTTTTTAAAACATGTAAACTAACTTATAGCGCATTAATAAGATTAAATTAGATTTAATTTTTGTGCATTGAATTGATGGCAGAAAAAACTCGGGAATAGAAATCTTTGATACATAGCAACACACAAATGTCAAAAATCGTAAAAGATAAATCAATCTTGACAAACGAAGAGTATTTAATTAGACATAAAATGTCCATATAGATTCAATCGAAACCCAACCTAGTCAAACAAAACATGAACCAATGGTTTATTTTAGCTCTACATCAACGTTGAAAAATCAAACTATTATGATGTGTTCCGCAGTCAACCTACATGCCAAAGTGTTGGTCGACTCCTAGTAGGAAGTAATTCTATCTATATTTATATACCTTGTCTATGGCTCTTTTGATAAGGAATAACCTCAAGAATCTCTCAAAACAATTTGACAGATTCTTGTAAGATCTCAGCATTTAATATGTTGATGGACTTTCGTAGCAGAAGTTTTAAAGAGTTTGATAATAGTGTGATCTATTGTTCGGTCATCTTTGAAGCAGATTGCAGATAGTATAGTATGAAGTAGATTGTGTATAGTGTGAAGAAGATTGCCGTGATAGTCTAAGGAAGATTACAAATGCCCGAAACAAATCTGGTGATATATGTAGGAAGAAGGCAACACCTGCCAACTAATGTTGTTGATAAGACTGTTAAAATAGAGACGAAGAACGAACCCAAGGGGTTTATCTCTGAATCATTGTCAGGTCAAAGGTTAATTTTGTGATAATATTGTTAAAATAGTAGACAAAGAAACAAACCTCAAGTGGTTTATCCGACCACGTTATGTCAAAGTGTTGATCAAAACAGGAAGAAAACAAGGCAGCAAGGAAGGGAAACAATGAAGATGGTAGGCAAAGATAAAGTTTATCCGCTTGATTTTTATGTGTAATTTAAAACAAAGTAGGAGTGTTTTCTATACAAATTGTTTGGGTTGCCACCAAAATGCTAAAAAGGAGTTTTGTAGAAAAGCTGAAGTTTCGAAATGCAGCTTCTTGTGATGATTTTAACTCTGACACGTATGTATGGTATCTACTAGGCAAAATTTCACTCGAGGAATGAAATTTGAACCAGTATGCTTTCCAGTAGTTGTAAAAGTCACTCCCACGCGTAATCTTTTTATACAATGTTCGATCATATATTCAATTCTTACTTTGACGCTTATGTAATTTTGCTTTGTCATTTTCTATAGCATCTAGTCAAAGTTTCGTTGAGTATTAGATTTTCTAAATGAAGTATGCATATGGATAGTATAAGCGAAGATTACACAATGCCTAAAAGAAGATGCATATATTGTGATTTCAAATTTAGTGGTATAAAGTTTGGAATATAGAAAGATTAGTAGTTATAAATATGGATGGATCTATATGAACTACGATGATCGCTCGGTTTGAATGTGGACTAAGTCCGAATCGATAGATGAAAGATAAGAGGCAAGTATATCACAAATGAATAATTTTTCAAATACATGTGATAAATTTGAAAACGTAAGGCTCTAACATACCCTGAAGTGAAAGCGCAGATAACAACCGGACAAAGGAGACAACAACGCCGATCGAGGAGGAGAAAAATGCACCTAACAACAAGTATACGTACAGCACAATTTAGTGGGAATAATGAAACCGTAAACAAACCAACTTCAAGCGCGTATTTATTTATACAAATTAGTTCGGCCTGAACTATTTAAAAGTACTTTCGCCAAATTTTGTCGCAGTTCAAGCCAAACTTTGTTGCGGGTTTTTCCAATCTCCTAAAACTTTGATTTTGCCCGTGCTCATCACGTAGAAGTTAATAATATAAATGGAATCAATTTAGTTTGGCCATAACTCTAAGAATGTTCGGTCACTATTAAAGAGTTTGGCCAAAATTTAGAAAAATGTTCGTCAAGTATTGCTAAAAGTTTTTCGCCCCGATTCTCATATAAGTAACCCATCTTCAAGTTTTTCCACCTTTTGCTTGATCAAAGGTCATCTCCATAGGGTGGAAATCATCCATGTATACCTTCAATCCTTCATTTATCAATCGATAATATCACTAGCATGTCTCGTTGAATGTAAGTGTGTGCATTAAATCAATCCAAAAAAGTAATATTCTGCTCAGAGGGCTTAATGTTCCCTACGAGAGTTAAAGGTAGGTCTGTATCTCGACAGTCTTTAGGGAAATTTGAATTTGGTTATAGCCGCGAAGCTCATACATGGGTAGAGCAGGAAAATTTCTTCCTTTCCAGTTGTATCTAAGTGACTCGATCAATAAATGGAAGGGGAAAGTGGTCTCTTTTGTAGTTTCCTTGTATGAGGTTTCTCGTAGATCAACGGATATCTCCATTTATCATTCTTTTGGGAACCATGACCAATGAAGAAACCCTACTTATCCATCAGATATAGGATAAATAAAATTGACATCTAACATTTTTTGATAGTTCTCTCTTTAACAATGTATTTCGTGTGAGGTTGTCAAATTGTTTTGCATCTCTTTCTTAGTGTAGATGTGATGCATGCATAGTCGACAGCTGATCGACTTTTCATATCTGAGTAGTCCCACAGAAAAAATCTTTCTATTTTTAATAAGAACTTGAGTAAGGTTTTGTTGATGGGTCATCATTTAGATCATCGCTTAATGTTCGTGGATTCTCTGTTCAGCTCGATTGATAGGTTTTATATTATAAACAAGCTGGTTGTAGGGATTGTTTGGTTATTGATTTCTTCTCGTGTGATTTCTCTTTCCGCCTAATATCAAGGACCGATTTGATCATATAGCATTTTAAATTGGATACTATGGTAGGATGATTGATAAAATTATTAATAGTATCATTCTAGCTTTGTTTTTGAATTCATTGGTATCTACCATCACGCTTAATCGGTGAGCTGAATATTTTCCGCGAAAGTATGTTGCAGGTAGTTGCTTTCGGTTTTTCATAATAGTCAATCTTGGTTGAGAAGTGGGTATAAAGCTAAATTTTTTGCACATCATTCCCCACGGTTATAGTCATAATCTATGTCACTCGGAAATTGATATAGCATCAGTAGTTGCTAGCATGTTGCCTTCCTAATGATTAAAGGATGTCCATCTAGCTGATTTTACGGATTGATGATCAAGAAATCTGTCTGGTATTGCCAAGAATCTGCTGCAGACACTCATTACATCATTCTAATGTCCTCAAGTAGTTTGAAAATTGATCTACTGGCGACCCAATTCCAGCGAAGTTGTGGTATGATCCAAGGTTGTAATGCCAATTCTTTGATAGGTTGTTGTTTTGAAAGCCATTAATGCTGTTACTCCAAATCAACTAATGCATTTGGGAAGCGAAAATCCATTTATTTCGTATCATGACTTCAGAAGCTTTTAGGGTCCTCATATTTAACTAAAGTGTTTCTCACTTATGAGCATAAACTCAGATAAAGTTCTAACTACATGGACAGGGCTAGGGGTTGTTTTTGTATTTTCCTCTTTGGCATTTCTTTTCACACAATTCCTTAATATTTTTTGCATAAATCTGGAATGTCCTCAAAATAGCCTCGGAGGAGAGGTATTTTAACGCGACAAATTCTTTAATTCCTCAAAAGATCGAAACCTGTAGATATTCTATTGAACGAGGTATAATCATCTCTTTTGGGAATGGTGGAGAAGAGGTAATAGTTTGATCATGGCTTTTATTTTCACTCGTGATTTCCTCCATTTTAGGTGTTTAGTTCATATGTAACAGATATTATAATTGTATATTTTTATCCTTCTCTAATTCAATTATCTCGTCCAATCTCAATTTGAGAGTTTATTACACCCTCAACTCAGCTTTCTCTGCCACAGTCCTTCCATAATTTGTAATGTGATTAGATTGGCCTATTGTTGATTCTAAGATCTGGGTTGGGTTGGGAGTGTTAGACTCTATACCAATAGGTGTCATTTTTCATGATTTTTCTTATCGACTATGTAATATGTCAAACTCTTTTTCTTTGTTTGCAAAGGTGTTCCATATTCTTAAAAAAATCAAAAAGAAAAAAATTTAAAAAATGGTAAAGGAGAGTATACATTCTCAAAAGAAAAATCAAAGGTAAAAAGAATAAAATTGTCAAAAGTGAAAGAAATTTAACCCCAAACAAAAAATAGACCACGGCAAAAAGTGTGCAAGTCCAAATGCCACTACTATTTCATTCTTTCAGACAAACGAAATTGTGCGCAACTTGTTAAGCTTTTTGCTCACTAATTCTATGAGGAGTCAAACATCCGTTTAAACTTGATCTCATTCCTTTTTTAATTTCATGTTGTAGTAATAGAGAATAAATATCTGCACCAAACATGTTTTAGATCTTGCGGATAAGTAGATAGGTAGGAGTATAATAAAAAGGGTGCTCAACGAGTAATCCTAGCGCCTGGATGTAATAAGTGTAGACTTAGATAGTTTGCCATGTAAAAGAAAAAGAATATTGATAAGCGGTTTGCCAAATCAAGTGCCCTCAATAAAGAAGACAAATGGTAGTACAAAGGTAGATAGGGTAGGTAGATGGTGTTGCAAAAGTTATATGTGATGAATGATGGTTCTAAATGTTCAATTTTACTTTCATCACAAAGTGTACAGTAACAATTACATTAAGTGCATTGTGAGAAAAAGCAAAGTCAAAATTCATTAACTTCCCATCTCACTTTTTCCCAAAGATTTTACTAATTTCCTAAGTGCTAAGGAATTTGAAGATTAAAGGGTCTCAAGGGCATTTCTGACTTGAGGACTGCAACTGCCCAATAATTGAAAAAGACCAAGTACTTGAAGTTATTAATCATTACACTTGTATCTACTTTAATCTTTTCTTAAAATTTCATTTTTTACTTAGGAAAACTGTGAAATATTTCATAAAAATCCCCAAAAATTACTTGTTGTCTTCAAGTCTAAGTGTTGAAGTTGATATAATGCAAAAGAGCCAGTAAATGCTCACTCTCTCCTAGTTGTGTGTAAAGCATTTTGAGTTTTCCTTTGTTCCCTTGTCATATTAACATTTGATTTTATGTATTAAATCCTTATAAAAAATAACCTTTCCTATATATAACTTCTTTTTATGTAAATAACCCAAAAAACCCTTTTACTATAGGTTTTTAGCCAAAGTATTTAAACCCACATGAGGAAATAAAACCCGCATTATAAATCCCTTTGGCTAAAAACATATCCATATAACTATCCCCGCCCCTTATAGTAAATGAATCATATTGATTTATTTCTATATAATAAAAAATACATAGAAAAAGGGTTTAAACATATATTTTTATGTTTTAAATGAAAAAAAAAATAAAACCCGAAATTTCTGACCTCGACCCTTCATAAAAACGGAATTAATTAATCACCCGGATTAGTTAATAACCTACCCTCTGCCAATGAAAATACTCCCGAAAAGATTAATTAAGTTAACGGTCCTGCGCATTAACTCCCATAACAGCTTCTCGTCTGGATCACCGTTGGATCATCCGCCTGAAGATCTACGGCTCATAAGCATTCTGTTGCCCATCCTCCGTCCGAGACTTAACGCGCGAAATGAGAGCGGTTTCCAAACAGTGCACTGGCCACGCGTCGTGTGCTCAATGGAATCGCTGCCAATTCGTAAAAAACCGCCTGCTCCCAAAAGCAGTGCGGAATATACCGCTTACCGCCCATTCCCCGTGACATGTCCATTGTACCCGATGACATCATCCTCAAAAATAATAAAAAATTCCTTTTGACTTTACGAATAAAACAAAACTTTGCGCATTTTTTATCATTTTGTATATTGAAAGCGACGGTGCCCTCTGTGCGAAGAAATTCGAAATCGACTGTCAAACTATTGTTCAACAGAATTTCGCTGAAAGCTACTTCCAGTCCAGTTTCCCAAAATCCATCCGCCGCCAGCTGGTACCAGTTAATCACAGTTTTCCTCTAAAAACAAGTATTTACTCCATTTCGCCCTGAGCTCTGAAGGATACTGAGTTTTCCTTTTTTTCCACTAAAACATAGTTAAGATTTGATTGCTAGTTCGTTCCCTGATCCTAAAAACTGTAAATAATATTCCTGAACTTGCAATTGTACCCTTTTCCCCCGTTGAAACCTGTAAATCTGTTCAAATTTTCATAAAAAACCCCCGAATTTCTGTTTCTTTGAATACACAAGAACCAAAAAATGGAAGTTCATGTAGCCCTGAATGTAGCCCCATTGAATGCCCCTCATAGAGATTTGGATTACTTATCATTAGTGGATAAAGATTTTCAGATCAAAGACTTAGTTTTCAGTGAAAGCCCCCTTCGAATTCATTGTCGCTGCAGAGACAATTATTTGAATGGCTCAGATATTATTGGGTTATGGGAGTCTGGTCTTCCTAGATACCTTTTTCCCTCAATCCATATCTTTTTTGAAATTATCCATTATTGCCATGCTAATTATGATCCAAATCAAAGAGCAGTATTATCCCCAAGCCAGAACATCCTTTTTCCCATTACTGCTCAATCCATCAATGATATGTTACATTTTCAGCCTGGTGAAGCCCTTACTCCTTTGTTAATGGGAGAGTTATTGGAAAAATCCACTAAATTATCCCAAGAGGAGTTAACTCGCATTTGCCAAACCTTCATGTGGCCAGAGCATCAGCCTATAGGCCCTCCCCCTTATGCTAATGTTTATTTCACTGAAGAAGGTCAAAATATTTTGAGTATGATATCTTTTATAATGGGTTTTAATACCAGTGAGTATGTCGACCATTTAACCCTGGTGTTATTATCTATGTTCACCCCTGGACAGCCTCCTGTTGTCAAGTATGAATTTGCATCTTTCATTGCAGATAAGATTCATAATCAATTGATGAGATTAGAGAATGAGAAAGTATTCAAGTATTCTACTGTCATTTACCATCTCATCCTCTATTACCAGCCAGAAAATTTCCCTTTCTATATTAAAAAACTTGATACCCAAGGGAATCCAAGATCTGTTATCTTTTGGTCAGCCATTACTCATTGTTCCCCAGATTCTCCCTATTCTTATATTGAGTTCATTGATCTTTTCATACATCCTGCAACTACCTTGTTGACAGGAGTTGCCCCTCCAAGACTCAGCAATGAAATTAAGAAAATCCTTCAGCTTTTAAAACATTACAAGATAGGTGACTGGTACTTCTATCAGAATCATACTGAAATTAGAATTTACGGATGTGAATTGAGCCCTTTCAAGTTACCTAGATATGTTCCAATGAGACTCTTTGTACTTGATTATTTCAGACAAATGAACAATTCAGATATAATTCACTTCTGTAATGCCAAGAAAAAGGCCCAACTCAGAATAAAGAGCCAATTAGGTCCATTTATCTGCAATTCTAGGGATGGAGGGGAAGAATCTCAAAATATATTAGAGGAACGTTGCAGATTACAGAAAATTTTCCATTGGGTACCCTATGACCCATTCAACTTCATTTGTGACAAAAGAATGAAAAACAAATCAGCACCCTACTTGCATCGAAGAATCCCTGAAGTTGAAAAGTATGCTAATACAGATGAATGGGTAGAAGGAACATTAATTGAACAGAATAGTGAAGAAGACAATATGGACAATGTAATGAAAGATCTTGAAAAAATTCTTGACCTAGAATTTTTTGGGCAAGTGCAGGTACCAGACATTGGTCCTTCTTCAGCAGGGAATTTTCAACAAAAATCACAGGAAAATACTTCATCAATTGCAATTGAATCCAAAGGAAAAGAGAAAGAGCCTGAAATACAAGTGATTGAAACATTCAAAATGACTGAACAACCTCAAACATCGAAGGCACAAGGACAAGTACAGTTTCCTCCTCAGACTGATCCAGTAGAAATGCCAAACTTGCAAACTCCACTGAATATTGAAAAGGGCAAGAAAAGAGAGACTGAAGGTCCTACTCCTCCCAAGGAATCTTCAAAACAGCCTTAGGCTAAAAGGCAGAAACTCAACCCACTTCCAGAAGTTGAATCATATGAAGAAATCATTGATATTCCTGAAAGAGAAGATAGTCAGCAAACAAGTTCAGTTAGTGGTACATACTTTGATCCTCAAGGAAAAACAATGCATAGGCAGCTAAGTACAGAAATATCTTCTTTTAAACCTCCAAAGAAAGATGCAGGAGACATAAAGAAGACTTTCATTGATATAAAAACGAGGAATGATCCATTGAGGATACAAGTGTATAATCAATATCTTAAAATGGCTCCAAAAAATCAAGAGAGATTAATGTCAGCTTTTGACATTCAACAGGGTAAAATGCTAATGAGCCATTTTAAACCCAAAGTACAACAACCACAGACAACAACTGATTATATCAGAACCAATTTTGAGGTCCTAGCAAAAGATATGCATCCTTTGGACTAGATTGAATTACACAAGCAGACAGGAGAAATGATATATTCTACACTCACTGGCAAAGCTATGGCAGCTCATGAATTATAGGATTCTTTGAATAATACAAACACCCAGCTGCAGATTGAGAAAGCTTCTTCCCAAGCAAAGGATAACAGGATAAAATCTTTGGAGGAAATAATTATCAGTTTGGGTCATAATCCTAAGGATGTTAAGGGCATTGAAGCATTAATCAAGAGGAAAGATGATGACATTGTTGCACTGAGGAAACAGTTGAAACTACCAGCTTCAAGACACCCTCAGACTGAAGAAGTAATGAAGGAAAATTCAGAAGAAGAGGTGATGGACTTACTTTTAAAAATGAATGAACGACCTGCTGAAACAGAGAAAGAACTTGAGCAAGCATTAAAAGATAAAGAGTCCATTATTCTAACAACGACAACATAGGCAGCCACAGGAACAGGTACACCAATTACAGGCCAACAAGCAGAGCTAACACAGGTGAACACTTCTGATAAGAGTTCTGATGAATTAATCAAAGCAATGAATGAATTAAAACTGCAGGTGACAGAACTCCAAAAATAAATATGATCAATCAAAAATAAGTGTTGCTCAGAAGACAAGAGAAATCAAAAGATTATAAAAATCAGTTAAAACATTGGAAAAGGATCTTACAATGGAAAGACCTTTAAGTGAATTAAAAGAAATTCTTTGGTATAACATTATTCAATCAATAAAGAACGTTTGGTATTCTATTCAAATAATATATGAACAACAGGATTTAGTCAGATTGGCTCTGGAAGAAATTGAGAGAGCAAGGGAAGAGTTAGGGAATATGCCAGAAGAAGCCAATAGACTTATCAATTTTTTGAATACTCAGAATAAGCAGCAACTTGCAGAATTGGAATTCAGGACAGGACAGGAACCATCTTGGAAATCAAAAGAGTTTTTACCAAAAGGACTCTTATGCAAAATCTTGAAAGAAGGTGTTCAGAAATGCATCAAGAAATTTTTACCTTCAAAGAAAGATTTGATGTTGTGTTAAATAAAGGTTTGCCCAGTCCTGTTATTGAAGAAGGTAGATTAATGGATTTGGAAAGTTTTGTTAAGAAAGTAAACAAACAGGTTGATGATCAAGCCAGTTCTTCAACCAGTACAGCAGAAGGAACATTGCCAACAGGGAAAAGTCTTTATGAAAAATTGGAGAGTTTATTTTATCTTGAACATGAAATAAAACATTTGTTTCCATATCAGCCTATTTTTTTCAAATACACCGACGCTGATGAAACATTGAGAAAATTTCAAAGAACCAGAGTGCTAGAAGTTCAATGGTGGAATGAGATGATGGAACTTTTATAAAATTTATCCTTGGGTAAAAATTTTGGCCTATTTTACTGAGGTATATCTTGATAAAGGATAAATAGGTGAATAAAGGTCAAAGAGTATCAGTTCAACAATTAAAGTGTATCAGTAAGAATAAAAGAGTATCAGACAAGCAGGGCAGTCAGAAAAGAATTACTCAAGAAGACAGCAACGAGCTAAAACAAAGGAACTACCTCCAACACATTCAAAAAAGGAGGAAGACAACACACAACATCAGCTGATTTATCCTATTTACGAGACCATGTGTCTCTATTTTTTTGTAACTTATTCATTAATCACCCTAGAATATATCTCTTTTGTTATGAGATATTTTAAATAATCTTTTGTATAAATAAGTCCTCAATTGAATTAGTGAGGGTGCATTCTTCTACTTTGCTGTAACATTGACTTTTTGGAATAAAAGTGTTTTAGAGAAACTTCTTTGTGGCTTGCTGGATGATGATTTGAAGCTCAAGACTTTTTGCAGGATTCATGTGTCAAACTAAATAATTCTTTCTATCCTATGTTTTAAGTTTTATATCTGTTTATAATATCACTGTGTTCCATTTCTGAATAATTGACATAAAAGAATAAATCAGAATTTACTTAAGTGTACTCTGATTTCAATTGTAATTATTCTAATTGTTTTCTTCTAAACTGGTTATAAGCAACAAATTCTTAATTGCTCTTGTTTCGCTGGTTTAACCATTTTGATTACTATAGTAAAGAATTCTTAGCTGCTCTTTATTTGTAATCATTCACTTTCTTTCTTTGAACATGTTGAAAGATTCTTAATTGCCTTTCATCCCTTCAAAATCCATTCCATTCACTTTAATTTCTAAAATTGTTCTCTGTTTGGCTATCTTGCCCTGCAAAGCCATCTTGTGTGTAGAAGATTAATCCAGTAAAGCCATCCTTTGACTCCATAGCCCAATGGCCTGAAAATATTCAACCTTGCCCTTAGTTGGCGAATTCCACCATTTTCAAACAAATTCTTGGATTTATAACTAGCCTAAAACTTTCTGAGAACAAAGATAAATCATAAAGAGAGAGCCCTATCTGGATACAGCTTGGCTAGATTCTGTATCCGAAGGTTGGTTTGTGGTTACCTCGGGTATACTTTCCTTTTCCACAACTTCAGGGAAAACCTGAGTGATAACATAGTGGCGACTCCATTGGGGACCTGAATCATTTTTATTGTTACTTTAGTTTGCCTATAAGCTACAGACAGAGTATGAAGATCATCCAGGTAGCCTTTGAAATGCTTTTTCTCTGCAATTGCATAGTAAATAAATGCTGCTTCAGTCTATCTCTGGTTTAGCTTAATAACTGAACTTTAGTTTCAAACATTCAATCAGACTCTCTAGTTCAATAAATCTTTGAGAAAATTTTAATTAAAAATCTTAAATTTCTTGAAGAATTTGCTGAAGTTGTACTTTCATTGTATTCCAAACAAAAAACCAAAAAGATAAAGTCTAGGAAAACTGGCTTCAGAAAGGATTCGTCATACCAGGTCAAATCCTGACCCTAATCCACCACCGATATTTGAAAATCCAAATCTGATTCCTAGGATTCTTAGAAGACAAGGAAGTCAAGAAAGCTCTGAAAGAGGAAGTCAAGAAAGTTTTGGAAGTTCTCGACCTCTTTCTAGATCAGCATCCTGTCCTGTAAAGTGGATTTATTTTGATGAAATACCTTTTGATGAGCGATTTGAAACATCCTTATTTGTGAATTTTTCTGAAACTGAATTATCCAGATTAGTTTCGGTCCCTTTTTTTTTTGAAGATTTACAATTGAGATTTGTTTCATTTCATCTTGACATACATTTACAAAATTCCATTCAATCTGAACAGACCTTTGAAGAAACTTCAAACACTTCTGTAATTACTACAGCTTCCCTGAGTTCATCTACCTTTCCTCAAACTTCTCAAACACAAGCCACTCCTTCTACTCCTCCACCTTCATCCAGACCATCATCACCTGTTATTCCATTACACCTTCCAATGGCCAATAGATATGCTCCGTTATAGTTGCCAGCCAACCCTGTTGCTTTGCCCCAAGATTATCAGAGTAAGATCACCCCTTTTGATGGATCCGGTACTTATACTGCTCAACAACATACCAAAAGGATGACTGATTACTTTGAATTTTATGAAATTGACACTGATGATGTCCGAATGAGAATTTTTGTTCAGAGTCTTACCGAGGAAGTCAAGACATGGTTTAGGGCCCTTGCTCCAAACAATATTGTTGATTTACTAGCTTTATATAGGGAATTCTTGAATAGATGGGAGAAGAAGAAAGACCCTCTTCAAATCCTATCAGAATTTGAAAAATTAAGAAGAAAACCTAATGAAACAGTGCAAGATTACATTATTAGATTCAACGAAGCATATAACGCAGTTCCCCAGAACCTTAGACCCCCTCTTGATTCAATACTGGTTAAATTCCCTGATGGATTTGACTCTGACATAGCATATTCACTTAGGGAAAGAGCCCCTCAAACCCTAGAAGAGATGCAAAGCATAGTGGTTAGTGTTGAAGCTAACCTCATAGAAAAACAAGCTAGGGCTAGGGCTGAAAGAAGGATGCCTGTAAACGACGAGCCTTCAGCTTTTGAAAGAAAGTTGGATGCAATCATTAAAGGTATGGAAAGAATGGGAGACAGAGTAGAGACAATCGAAAGAAATTCTTCTGGTGATGGTCAAAATGTTGTTAGAAACCCAAACTTCAGAAGAAATCAGAACCAAAATACTGGGAAAAATGTCCCTGACCAAAACATCAGGCCACCATTCCAGGAAAATTTTGTTGAAGGTTCAACTTCTGAAGAGCCTACCGAGGATGTTGAAATAAATAACGTGACTGAAAACAAAAATGAACCAGAAGTTTTCCTATCTCAAGATGATCAAGAGAATCACATTCTTGAAACATTTCAAACTCATTCAGGAGAAACTTTTGATTTTAAAGAAGGCTATGACACAGCAATTTATGAAGTTCATAAACAATACAATTTGAGAAGCAGACGAATTGATGTGCCAGAAAATAGCAAACAGAAAGCTGTGAAACAAAACATCAAAGGTAAAACTAACATTCCTCCTGTACAAATTTTGTCTAGAACAGGTCCTAACCCTGCAAATCCAATAATTGAATATGTGTCTGATAACCAACCAAATAATAAACAACTTTCTAATACTTTTCCTCCTGTAGGAAACTTGAAAGAAACATCAGAAGTTAATTCAGAAACGCCTTCAACTCATAATCCCACCCATGAAAAAGAAAAAAACGTTGAAAACTCAAAAAACAGAGAAAACCCAACTGTCCAAAACACTAAAGCTCAAACAGAAAAACCTTTCAATCTAGAGGCTGAAATAAGCAAACTAAAGATAGCTGTTCCCTTATCAGAATTGGCTAAACATGATGTCTATAGAAGCCAAATCAGCAAATCCCTTAACATTAACATTACTGGAATGGATGATTCAGTAAATGTTCTTGATGATCAACCCAAACTCCTTTTTGGCCCCGAGGTAAATGGAAAACCAGAAAGTGGAGGAACTCCTCCATTTTATGTGAGCTTGAATGTTCATGACAAAATACTCCATAATTCCATGCTTGATTCTGGAGCGTCCCACAATTTTATGCTAAAAGATGTGATGGAAAGATTAAATCTAGACATTACCAGACCGTATAAAGATCTTTTTTCTTTTGATTCAAGTCAGGTAAGATGTTTAGGTTTGATTAAAGATCTGTGTGTTACTTTGGTGCAATACCCTGCGAAATCTGTTTTGATGGATATAGTAGTGGCCGATATTCCTCCTAAATATGGTATGTTGTTGTCTAGATCCTGGGGTGCTAAACTTGGAGGATCTATTCAATTAGACATGTCATATGCCACTATTTCGGTATTTGGTCAACCTAAAAGATTATACAGAGAGACCTTAATGAAATATCTTGTTAGTAGCCATGAGAAGCCTGAAAACTTCCCTGTCTATTCAGTACATTCTGATATGGACTCTTTTATCCTTTATAATGCTGAATTGGACCTTCCTACTGAATTAGAAGCACCAGAAATGGAAACTGCAAATAAATCCACTGTTCAAATTGAAGAGATTTCTGAAAACAAAGAAACACCAGATAACCAAGAAATACCAGAAAAAACTAAAAAACTAGCTCCTGTTAAGAAACATGTTAAAACAGTTGATGAAGATTATGAACATGAAATTCTGTGGCATTTAGAATTTGATGGCTCAGTAAACAAGTTAGGAGCAGGGGCTGGAATTTGGTTACATAATGTTGAAAATGATCATGCCGAAGGTCATGCTTATAGATTGAATTTTAGATGCACTAACAACATGGCAGAGTATGAAGCTCTTTTGCTAGGGCTTAAACATGTCAAAAAGTTAGGAGCAATTAGAGTATCAATCATAGGAGACTCTGAGTTAATTATTCAACAAATCAACGGTGAATGTTCAACAAAAGACCCCAGATTGAAACAATACAGAGAAACAGTTGTGGAAATTCTCAACACTTTTCTACAAGCTCAACTTGCCAAAATTCCTAGAAAACAAAATTTGCATGCCCACAGTCTTGCAATGTTCGCTAGCACCTGTAAGTTACCTTTTGGACCTAATCATCAGTTCACAACTAATATTAGACATAGACCTGCTATACCGGACAATCTCATGAATTGGCAAGTGTTTGTAAATAATAATCAGATCAATAATTTTTTGACATTAGAAAATGAGTTCTCTAACAGTAGTATAGATGAAGACACAACAATCAATGAATCTGATCAAATTGATAAACAAGAAACAGATATTTCAGAAGAGACTGCAATTCACATGCTTCACCCAACCACATTCACTGAAAAAGATATGCAGGATTTGAAACAAATGGAAATCGATGAGATCATAGAAGATGAATCTGAAATTATTAATCTGAAAGATAATCATTTACCTAAAGGATTAACTCCTTTAGAAGATCTTTTTGACTCAAATGACATTCCCTTAAAACCCAAAATGGAACCTGTAAAAGCTGATATCGAAGAAGTCAATTTGGGAACTGAAGGAAATCCCAAGATGGTTAAACTATCTAAATATCTACCAGAAGATCAAAAGGTTAAATATGTTGAACTTTTAAAAGAATTCCAGGATGTTTTTGCCTGGAGTTATGAAGATCTGAAATCATATGATACATCAATTATTCAACATACAATACCTTTGAAACCAGATCAAAAACCTTTCAAACAGAAACTTAGAAGGATCAATCCTGTTTTACTACCTTCCATTGAGAAAGAAATTAAAAGAATGTATGACGCAGGAATTATAGCTCCTATTAGGTTCTTTGAATGGGTTTCTAATCTAGTATCAACAAGGAAAAAGACTGGAGAGATTAGACTGTGTGTCGATTTGAGAAATTTAAACAAATTTTATTTAAAAGATAACTATCCTTTGCCTAAAATGGACCATATCCTACAAAGGGTAGTAGGATCTTCAAGGATTTCTCTTTTGGATGGATTTTCAGGGTATAACCAGATTTTGGTTCATCCTGATGATCAAGACAAAACAGCATTTACAACACCATGGGGTACTTTTAAATATGTCAAGATGCCATTTGGGCTCAAAAACACAGGAGCAACCTTCCAAAGAGAAATGGACATTGCCTTTGGCAAGGAAATACATGATTTTTTGGTTATTTATCTAGATGATTTAACTGTTTTTTTCCAAAACAGATCAGCAACATTTAGATCATCTAAGACAAGTATTTATAAAATGCAGCAAGTTTGGTATTTCTTTAAATCTGAAAAAGTCATTGTTTGGTATTGAAGAAGGAAAACTCCTAGGTCACATTATTTCTAAAGATGGCATTAGAATTGATCCTGAAAGAATACAAGCAATTTTGCAGATACCTCATCCCAGAAACATTAAAGAACTTCAAGCTTTCATAGGAAAGATCAATTTCTTGAGAAGATTCATTTCTAGTTTGGCTGAATTACTTAGACTTCTTACTAACATGTTGAGAAAAGATTCAAGCATTGACTGGACTGTAGAAGCTAAGCAATCATTTGAAGAAATCAAAATGGCTTTAACCAGAACACCAGTTCTTACCAGTCCAAAATTTGATAGAGATTTCATTATTTTTTCATTTGCTTCGGAACATACAGTTGCAGTTGTTTTACTACAAAAGGATGATCAGGGATGTGAAAAACCAATAGCCTTTTTTAGTAAAGCACTTAGAGATGCATCTTTGAAATACAATATCATGGAGAAACAGGCTTTTGCACTTGTGAAAGCAATTAAAGATTTCAGAGTTTATATATTGTATTCTCATGTGATAGCTTATGTACCTAATGTTGTCGTTAAAGACATCTTAACTCAAGATGGTATTGAAGGTAAAAGAGGTAAGTGGATAGCTACCATATTAGAATATGATATTGAAATTAAACCAACAAAACTCATAAAAGGTCAAGGTTTGGCTCAACTCATGACTGAAACAAATTGCCAAGCCCTGGATATTAACGAACTGGATGACGAACAGGAGATGGCGACTCCACAAATCAGTCAAGCCTTTTTAGACTCACCCTGGTACACTGATATCATTTATGTTTTGTTAAACCTGCAAGCTCCTCCAGGGTTATCCAGAACGAAACAAAGATTTTTGAAAATGACATCTTTAAAATATTGTATTTTAGATAGTGCTCTTTTTTGGAAGAATCATGATGGAATTCTATTAAATTGTTTATTGAAAGATGAAACTGACAAGGTACTTAATGAATTTCATGCAGGGGATTGTGGTGGACACCTCTACTGGAAGTCAACTGCAGATAAAATCTTAAGGGCTGGTTTTTACTGGCCAACCTTGTTTTCAGATGTTAAGAAATTTGTAACTTCTTGTCATAAGTGTCAGATCTTTGAGGGTAAAAGAAAGTTGTTACCTTTACCATTAAAACCAATTTCCACAGAAAGACCCTTTCAACAATGGGGATTAGATTTTATTGGAGAAATTCATCCCTCTTCTTCTGGGCAACACAGATGGATTCTTACTGCCACAGATTACTTTACTAAATGGATTGAAGCTATCCCATGTAGACAAGCCAATGATTCTGTAATTATAGGGTTTTTAGAAACCAATATACTTTCAAGATTTGGCTGTCCAGAGAAAATTATAACAGATAATGCTGCCGCATTTAAGTCTAAGAAAATGATTAGTTTCTGCAATAAATATCACATCACTTTAGGCCATTCAACAACCTATTATCCTCAGGGTAATGGACTGGCTGAATCTTCCAATAAAAGCCTTATTAATATCATTAAAAAATTATTGGAAGAGAATAAAAAGAATTGGCATAAGAAACTTACCAATGCATTGTGGGCAGACAGACTTACAACTAAGAAATCAATTGGGACCAATCCATATGAATTAGTTTATGGTATTGAGGCAAGATTTCCATCATCCTTAGGAATTCCTGTTATGAAGTTACTTCAGGAGGCTCAAGTGGAACCAAATGATATTCAAAGAAGAATAAACCAAACAATTCACTTGCAGCAAACCAGAGAAGAAGTGTATCAACGATCCCAAGTCTTGCAGGAAAAGTTAAAGAAAATGTTTGACAAAAGGACTAAAGCAGAAGATTTTCAACTAGGAGACAAAGTTCTGAGATGGGATTCCAAAAGGGAAGATAAAGGAAAACATGGGAAATTTGATTTCTTATGGAAAGGACCTTACATCATTCATGCTTTACAGGGAAATAACACATACTTTTTGAAGAATTTGGATGGTTCAGAAGCTGAGGAAGGACCAGTCAATGGTCGAATGCTAAAGCACTATTTTGATCCCATTTACTAGGATGTTCTGATTTTTTCTAACTTGTACATAATATATCCTTTCTAATGCATCAGTTTTGATTGGATGGTGAATTGCTGAAGTTGAAGCCCGAAGTGAAGGCCCTAAGCTTCAAAAGTTGCACTATCATATATACAATAAAGCTACCAAAAGAAGGAGATTACATGGTTCAGTTTGAAGACATTTTGAGGCATCTGACCTGCTGTTCTTGACTTTTCACAAGGAAAATCCATCCCCAAGTGGAGCCAGTGTTAGACTCCTATACCAATAGGTGTCATTTTTCATGATTGTCTTATTGAACTATGCAATATGTTCAAACCTTTTTCTTGTGCAAAGGTGTTCCATATTCTTAAAAAATCAAAAAATTTAAAAAATGTAAAGAGGGTATACCCTAAAAGAAAAATCAAAGGGTAAGAAAAATAAAATGGTCAAAAAAGTGAAAGAAATGAACCCCAAGCAAAAATAGACCAAGGAAAGTGTGCAAATCCAAATGCCACTACTATTTCATTTTTTGTAAATAAGGAATTGTGTGCAGCTTGTCAAACTTTGCCACAATTTATGAAGGGTCAAACTGTTTAAACTTGACTTATTCATATTTCAATTTCATGTTATAGAATAGAGAATAAATATCTGACCAAACAGTTTAATCTTGGCAGATAAGTAGATAGGTAGAGTTAATAAAAGGTGCTCAACAGTTTAATCTGAGCCCTTGGATGTAATAAGTGTAGAAATAGATAGGTTTTCCATGTAAAAGAAAAAGAAGATTGATAAGGGTTTGCCAGTCCAAGTGCACCCTAATAAAGAAGAGAAAATGGTAGTGTAAAGTAGATAGGGTAGGTAGATGTTGTATGCTGGAATTACATGTGATGAATGATGGTTTTAGATGTGCTAATCTTTTACTTTCATCACAAATTGCAAAGGAAGATGATACACTAGAAGCATGTCACAGAAAGCAAAGTCAAAATCATTAACTTCCCATCTCACTTTTTCCCTAAAGCTTTCACTAATTTCCCCAAAGTGCTAAGGAATTTGAAGATTAAAGGGGCTCAAGGCATTTCCTTGACTTTTGGAGGGACCGGACCCTTGGCCCAATAATTGAAAAGACCTCAGTACTAAAAATTATTCATCATCATACTCATTCACTTTTAATCCTTTCCTAAGTAAAATCCCATTTTACTTAGGAAAATCATGTAAATATTCCATAAAATCCCTCAAAATCACTTTTTATTCTAAGTCTAAGTGATGAAAGTATTATAATGCAAATTACTTTGAAGAATTCGCACTTTCTTGGTTATATTTAAGTGTTTTGAGTTTACCTTGTCCTTTGTCATATTAACTTTAATTTATATATTAAATCCTTATAAAAATACCTTATCCTATTATATTTAACTCCCTTTTATAATAATATCCCCAAAACCCTCTTACTATAAGTTTTTAGCCAAAGTATTTAAACCCACATGAGGAAATAAAAACCCGCATTATAAATCCCTTTGGCTAAAAACATATCCATATAAATATCCCCGCCCCTTACAGTAAATGACTCGTATTGATTTATTTCTATATAATAAAAAATACATAGAAAAAGGGTTTAAACATATATTTTTATGTTTTAAATGAAAAAAAACAAATAAAACCCGAAATCTCTGACCCCGACCCTTCATAAAAACGGAATTAATCAATCACATGGATTAGTTAATAACCTACCCTCCGCCAATAAAAATACTCCTGAAAGGATTAATTTAGTTAACGGGCCCGCGCATTAACTCCCACGACAGCTTCCCGTCCGGATCACCGTTGGATCATCCGCCTGAAGATCTACGGCTCACAAGCATTCCGCTGCCTATCCTCCGTCCGAGACTTAACGTGCGAAATGGGAGCGGTTTCCAAACAGTGCACTGGCCACGTGTCGTGTGCTCAATGGAATCACTGCCAATTCATAAAAAACCGCCTGCTCCCAAAAGCGGTGCGGAATATACCGCTTACCGCCCATTCCCCGTGACATGTCTATTGTATCCGATGACATCATCCTAAAAAATAATAAAAAATTCCTTTTGACTTTACGAATAAAACAAAACTTCGCGCATTTTTTTTTCATTGAAAGCAACTGTGTCCTCTGTGTGAAGAAATTCAAAATCGACTGTCAAACTACTATTCAACTGAATTCTGCTGAAAGCCACTATCAAACCAGTGTTCTGACATCCATCCCCGCCAGCTGGTACTTGTTAATCACAGTTTTTCCTCTAAAAACAGGTATTTACTCAATTTCGCCCTGAACTCTGAAAGAAACTGAGTTTTCCTTGTTTTTACACTAAAACAGAGTTAAAGTTGATTGCTAGTTCGTTCCCTGATCCTAAAAACTGTAAATAATATTCCTGAACTTGCAATTGTACCCATTTCCCTCGTCAAAACCTATAAATCTGCTCAAATTTTCATAAAAACCCCCAGATTTCCGTTTCTTTGAATACACAAGATCCAAAAAATGGAAGTTCCTGTAGCCCTGAATGTAGCCCCATTGAATGCCCCCCATAGAGATTTGGATTACTTATCATTAGTGGATAAAGATTTTCAAATTAAAGACTTAGTTTTCAGTGAAAGCCCTCTTCGAATTCATTGTCACTGCAGAGACAATTATTTGAATGGCTCAGATATTATTGGGTTATGGGAGTCTGGTCTTCCTAGATACCTTTTTCCCTCAGTCCATATCTTTCCTGAAATTATCCATTATTGCCATGCTAATTATGATCCAAATCAAAGAGCAGTATTATCCCCAAGCCAGAACATCATTTTTCCCATTACTGCTCAATCCATCAATGATATGTTACATTTTCAGCCTGGTGAAGCCCTTACTCCTTTGTTAATGGGAGAGTTATTGGAGAAATCCACTAAATTATCCCAAGAGGAGTTAACTCACATTTTCCAAACCTTCGTGTGGCCAGAGCATCAGCCTACAAGCCCTCCCCCTTATGCTAATGTTTATTTCACTGCAGAAGGTCAAAATATTTTGAGTATGATATCTTTTATAATGGGTTTTAATACCAGTGAGTATGTCGACCATTTAACCCTGGTGTTATTATCCATGTTCACCCCTGGACAACCTCCTGCTGTCAAGTACGACTTTGCATCTTTCATTGCAGATAAGATTCATAATCAATTGATGAGATTAGAGAATGAGAAATTATTCAAGTATTCTACTGTCATTTACCATCTCATCCTCTATTACCAGCCATAAACATTCCCTTTCTATCTTAAAAAACTTGATACCCAAGGGAATCGAAGATCTGTTATCTTTTGGTCAGCCATTACTCATAGTTCCCCAGATTCTCCCTATTCTTATAATGAGTTCATCGATTTTTTCATACATCCTGCAACTACCTTGTTGACAGGAGTTGCCCCTCCAAGACTCAGCAATGAAATTAAGAAAATCCTTCAGCTTTCAAAACATTACAAGATAGGTGACTGGTACTTCTATCAGAATCATACTGAAATTATAATTTACGGATGTGAATTGAGCCCTTTCAAGTTACCCAGATATGTTCCAATGAGACTTTTTGCACTTGAGTATTTCAGACAAATGAACAATTCAGATATAATTCACTTCTGTAATGCCAAGAAAAAGGCCCAACTCAGGATAAAGAGCCAATTAGGTCCATTTATCTGCAATTCTAGGGATGGAGGGGAAGAAGCTCAAAAGATATTAGAGGAACGTTGCAGATTACAGAAAATTTTTCATTGGGTACCCTATGACCCATTCAACTTTATTTGTGACAAAAGAATGAAAAACAAATCAGCACCCTACATGCATTGAAGAATCCCTGAGATTGAAAAGTATGCTAATACAGATGAATGGGTAGAAGGAACATTAATTGAACAGAATAGTGAAGAAGAAAATATGGACAATGTAATGAAAGATCTTGGAAAAATGCTTGACCTAGAATTTTTTGGGCAAGTCCGGGTACCAGACATTGGTCCTTCTTCGGTAGGGAATTTTCAACAAAAATCACAGGAAAACATTCCATCAATTGCAGTTGAATCCAAAGGAAAAGAGAAAGATCCTGAAATACAAGTGATTGAAACATTCAAAATGACTGAACAACCTCAAACATCTAAGGCACAATGACAAGTACAGGTTCCTCCTCAAACCGATCCAGTAGAAATTCCAAACTTGCAAACTCCACTGAATATTGAAAAGGGCAAGAAAAGAGAGACTGAAGGTCCTACTCCTCCCAAGGAATCTTCAAAACAGCCTCAGACTAAAAGGCAGAAAATGAATCCACTTCTAGAAGTTGAATCATATGAAGAAATCATTGATATTCTAGAAAGAGAAGATAGTCAGCAAACAAGTTCAGTTAGTGGTACATACTCTGATCTTCAAGGAAAGACAATGCATAGGCAGCTATGTATAGAAATATCTTCTTTTAAACCTCCAAAGAAATATGCAGGAGACATAAAGAAGACTTTCATTGATACAAAAGCGAGGAATGATCCATTGAGGATACAGGTGTATAATCAATATCTTAAAATGGCTCCAAAAAATCAAGAGAGATTAATGTCAGCTTTCGACATTCAACAGGGTAAAATGCTAATGAGCCATTTTAAACCCAAAGTGCAACAACCACAGACAGCAGCTGATTATATCAGAACCAATTTTGAGGTCCTAGAAAAAGATATTCATCCTTTGGACCAGATTGAATTACACAAGCAGACTGGAGAAATGATATATTCTACACTTACTGACAAAGCTATGGCAGCTCATGAATTACAAGATTCTTTGAATAATACAAACACCCAGCTGCAGATTGAGAAAGCTTCTTCCCAAGCAAAGGATAACAGGATAAAATATTTGGAGGAAATAATTATCAGTTTGGGTCATAATCCTAAGGATGTTAAGGGCATTGAAGCATTAATCAAGAGGAAAGATGATGACATTGCTGCATTGAGGAAACAGTTGAAACTACCAGCTTCAAGACACCCTCAGACTGAAGAAGTAATGAAGGAAAATTCAGAAGAAGAGGTGATGGACTTACTTTTAAAAATGAATGACGACTTGCTGAAACAGAGAAAGAACTTGAGCAAGCATTAAAAGATAAAGAGTCCATTATTCCAGCAACAACAACACAGGCAGCTACAGGAACAGGTACACCAATCACAGGCCAACAAGCAGAGCTAGCACAGGTGAACACTTCTGATAAGGGTTCTGATGAATTAATCAAAGCAATGAATGAATTAAAACTGCAAGTGACAGAACTCCAAAGCTTAAAGTCTCAGCTTTCTACTCTGGAAAATAAATATGATCAATAAAAAATAAATGTTGCTGAGAAGACAAGAGAAATAAAAAAACTAGAAAAATCAGTTAAAGCATTGGAAAAGGATCTTACAATGGAAAGACCTTTAAGTGAACTAAAAGAAATTCTTTGGTATAACATTATTAAATCAATAAAGAATGTTTGGTCTTCTATTCAAATAATATATGAACAACAGGATTTAGTCAGATTGGCTCTGGAAGAAATTGAGAAAGCAAGGGAAGAGTTAGGGAATATGCCAAAAGAAGCTAATAGACTTATCAATTTTTTGAATACTCAAAATAAGCAGCAACTTGCAGAATTTGGAATTCAGTACAGGACAGGAACCATCTTGGAAATCAAAAGAGTTTTTACCAAAAGGACTCTTATGCAAAATCTTGAAAGAAGGTGTTCAGACATGCAGCAAGAAATTTTTACCTTCAAAGAAAGATTTGATGTTGTGTTAAATAAAGGTTTGCCCAGTCCTGTTATTGAAGAAGATAGATTAATGGATTTGGAAAGTTTTGTTAAGAAAATAAACAAACAGGTTGATTATCAAGCCATTTCTTCAACCAGTACAGCAGAAGGAACATTGCCAACGGGGAAAAGTCTTTATGAAAAATTGGAGAGTTTATTTTATCTTGAACATGAAATAAAAAAATTGTTTCCATATCAGCCTAAATTTTTCAAATACACTGAAGCTGATGAAACATTGAGAAAATTACAAAGGACCAGAGTGCCAGAAGTTAAATGGTGGGATGAGATGATGGAACTTTTATAAAATTTATCCTTGGGTGAAATTTTTGCCTATTTTACTGAGGTATATCTTGATAAAGGATAAATAGGTGAATAAAGGTCAAAGAGTATCAGTTCAGTTGAAAGTGTATCAGTAAAAACAAAGAGTATCAGACAAGCAAGGCAGTCAGAAAAGAATTACTCATGAAGACAGCAACGAGCTAAAACAAAGGAACTGCTTCCAGCACATTCTAAAAAAGAGGAGACAGCACACAACATCAGCTGATTTATCCTATTTTCGAGACCATGTGTCTCTATTTTTATTGTAACTTATTCATTAGTCACCCTAGATTACATATCTTTTGTTATTAGATATTTTAAATAATCTTTTGTATAAATAAGCCCTGAATCGAATTAGTGAGGGTGGATTCTTCTATTTTCCTGTAACATTGACTTTTTGGAATAAAAGTGTTTTGGAGAAACTTCTTTGTGGCTTGCTGGATGATGATTTGAAGCTCAAGACTTTTTGCAGGATTCATGTGTCAGACTACAGTTCAATAAGTCTTTTCTATCCTATGTTTTAAGTTTTATATCTGTTTATAATATCACTATGTTCCATTTCTAAATAATTGACATAAAAGAATAAATCAGAACTTACTTAAGTGTACTCTGATTTCAATTGTGATTATTCTAAATGTTTTCTTCTAAACTGGTTATAAGCAACGAATTCTTAATTGCTCTTGTTTCGTTGGTTTAAACATTTTGATTACTATAGTAAAGAATTCTTAACTGCTCTTTATTTGTAATCATTCACTTTCTTTCTTTGAACATGTTGAAAGATTCTTAATTGCCTTTCATCCCTTCAAAATCCATTCCTTTCACTTTAATTTCTAAAATTGTTCTCTGTTTGGCTATCTTGCCCTGCAAAGCCATCTTGTGTGTAGAATATTAATCCAGTAAAGCCATCCTTTCGACTCCATAGCCCAATGGCCTGAAAATATTCAACCTTGCCCTTAGTTGGCGGATTCCACCATTCAAATTCAAACAAAATTCTTGGACTTATAACTAGCCTAAAACTTTCTAAGAACAAAGCTAAATTTTAAAGAGAGAGCCCTCTCTGGATACAGATTGGCTAGATTCTGTATCTGAAGGTTGGTTTGTGGTTACCTTGGGTTTACTTTCCTTTTCCACAACTTCAAGGAAAACTTGAGTGATAACAAGACCTACGTATAAAAATAGTTATAGCGCAAATTCCACGATGACCTATTTCAGGTAGCGAAATCCCTACATGATGAGGATATGAGGATCACAATTTATATAAATGCTTGGGTTGAGAGAGAATTCAACAAGTGAACGTGGGAGGGATTTTAGGAGCTTCAAAATTATTAACTATTTAATTTTCAATGACCCATGCCACAACCCCATGGGGTTTTAGCCCACTAACTGAGGTTACAAACTTCAAACATGAATATCTCTCAAACCGTGAAGAATTACGTGGTGTGTCATATATCAACGGAAACATATCGACAAGTAGAAACCATAAAAAACATTCTTGACCTAGAATATAGTAATTTGGTAGGTCAAAATTCCCATGCAAGATCAGGGTAGCCCCTGGTGTTTCTTGGGTTGACATCAATGACAACAACTGATCAACAATCTCCCCCTTTGGCATTGATGGCAACACAAGTACTCCCCCTGCGATCATGATACCTCTTCCTACAACATTCTCTCCCCCTTTGACATCAATGGCAAAGGGTAACTCCCTCTAACACACAACCATCTTTCGGACCTGTAAACACTTCCACTCCCCCTGACACACAACCATCCTGCGGACCTGTACACACTTCCACTCCCCCTTTATATTCTGAATAAGGAAAATATAATGAGAACTTGGGAAAATCCCAAGCTTCTGGCGAAGATATTCAAATGATTCACGAGTACTCTTACGATCATTAATGCTTCCTACCCAATCTGCATCTGTAAAGGCTTGAAAAATGAGATTGCTACCCTTGGGATACCATAAGCCATATTTTGTTGTTCCCTTTAGATATTGAAGAATTATTTTAACGACAATAATATGTGATTCTTTTGGTGCTGCTTGGAATCTTGCTACTTGTCCAACTGCTTGCATAAGATCTGGTCGGGAGGTTGTTACATATAGAAGACTACCAATCATAGATCTGTACAACCTTTGATCCACATCCTTAGATGAGTCGTATATGCTCAATTTACAACTTGTTACCATCGGAGTAAGGATGGGTTTGCAATCTTCCATTTTGAATTTCTTGAGAATTCCCTTCATGTACTTGGCTTGACATATAAATATTCATTTCTCTGGCTGAGATATTTGAAGCCCTAAGAAGTATGTCATCTCACCAAGTAAAGACATCTCGAACTCACTTTGCATCTTTGTAGAAAAGTTCTTACTTAGTTGATCATCAGTGCTACCCAATATTATATCATCCTCTTGAGCTAGTAGAAGTGCTTTAGTTGCTTCATCCAGAACATATATGTCGTTTGGAGCTCAACTTGTTGTAGCCACAATTTAACCATACCTGCCTTTCCTGATTTCACAATTTGTGGAGTTGAATAGTATTGTGTGTCCTTGATCACACATTTATCCAACACTGAGAAGATTGTGATTCATGTTTTCAACCAATAGAACATTCTTGGCTAGAGCATCTTTGCTTCCGAGAGTGATGGTACCTGATCCTATAACATTTGAAGATCCATCATTTCCAAAGGACACGGTTCCATCCTTATTCTCTTTCAAAGATACAAATTTCTTTCTATCTCCAGTCATATGCGTTCAGCAACCGCTATCAACATACCACACAACTTTGTTGTTTTGAGCCTTGAGAGAGAGAGCACAATTATCATTCTTCTTCTTCTTCCATGTTCGCTCGTTCGTTCTGTGGCTTTGAAGATTATTCTGGAGGATTTTCAAGTCTGCAGTCTCTGGCTATGTGTCCAAAGTTTCGAAATTTGTAACATTCAATATTATTTCTTAAATGTTCAAAACTATTGATGTTTCGCTGAGCCCTAGGAGGTTCATATTTGACAGATCTCCTAGAATTGTATTGGTTCCTAGGGTACGTGCGACATTCTACAACTTTATGACCAAATTTTCCACATGAATAACAATAGCCATAAAAAATATGTTGGCACCTCGATGGAAATATTCATTGAGGAATCATCTTCCAAGGTTGTTCTTGTGAATATTGTCCAATGAAGTCTACATGCATATCAGATCTGATAGGTTCACTGTATTTTGTTGTAGAAGTTCCTGCTTCTTCTTCTTTGTAACTGAGGCCAATTATGTCGTTGTAAGATCGTTGATTGTTGATGAGATCTTCCAATGCCCTTGAGCTATTGGCATAGTTTTGGATAGTTTTCCCTTCTTCACTTCCTTACGCAGCGAGACTACTTCGGCTTCTAATTCTTCCCTTTCTTAGTTGCTTTCTTCCAAATTATTTTGAGGTGACTCTTCAATGCATTTGTGTTCTTCAGCTTCAATTTTGAGACCTTGAACTTGTTTTTCAAGAGTATTGGAATAGATCTTCTCAGCCTTGAGCTCTATAATAAGCTTGATTGCTTCCTTAGAAAAATATTCTATGGTCAACCCTTATTCTTCGTTGTTTGATACCTCTTGTTTATTGTGCTTGGCCATAAACAATACTCTCTCATTGGCTTCCTCTTCGCTGTCATTGTCTTCATCGGATGATGAGCTATCTTATTTAGAGAGAAAGTTCCTTTTGGATCCTTGCTTGTTGAATTTCTTAAAGCCTTTCTTTCCTTTTGAGTTTCCATCACTTATGTTCGGACATTTTGCTGCGAAATTCCCAACCTCAGCACAAACGAAACATATCAATAGAAGTTTACCTTTGAATTTTCCCTCACCAATTTTTAATTTTCTCGTAAAGTAAGCATATTCTTCATCTGAAATACCTTCTTCATCATCTCCCTTTTCTTCACACTTGCAGGTGCATGTCTTTTCAATTGAAGGTTGTTTGTCCTTATTGGTTTTCTTAGATGCAATGAACGTAGTTTCTAGATGCGAAGTACCCTCTTCTTCATCTAGTCTCATTTCATATGCTATGAGAACTCCATGTAATTCCTCTTTGCTAAGTTTGTCCATATTTGCATTGTACTCTAAGACCGATACCTTTGGGTTGAATCTCCCTGGTAACCTTCTAAAAATATTTCGTATAATAGTCTTCTCGTCAACTGGATCTCCCAATCCTTCCAGAGTGTTGGTTATTTCATCAACGAATTGGAAGTATGTTGCAATGTTGTCATCTTCTTTCATTCTGAGTTTCTCAAATTTTGCTCTATAGATTTAAAGCTTTGCTTCTTTGATATTTGAGTCACCTGCATATATATTCTCAAGCTTGTCCCATACATTTTTGGTCATTTTACAACCCAACACCTTATGATAAGCAGATTCAATAAGTCCACTAATAATAATATTCTTTGATTTTGCATCATTTACCAAATTCTTCTTGCCTTTTTCATCCGTGGTTGGTGTAAAGCCATTTTACACAATGTCGCATACTTCATAACCTTGCACCAAGAGATAGACCTCCATTCTTCCTTTCCAAAGGGCATAATTATTTTCATTGAATAGAGGTACACCATTCTTGGTATGCTCCATGACCTCCTTCCAGCTGTTAAACTTCCATTGAAGGAACCAAGCTCCGATACCAATTCTTGGAAATACTGAGAGAGGGGGGGGGGGGGAATCAGTATTCCTTTCAATTTTATTATTATTAATCTTTCAGAGCATTATTTAATCTTCAATTATTAGAAGTTTTATTACAATGATAGCAGTAAACAAAAGGAACATAAATGCACATAGTTTTTAAGGTGGAAACCCTCTCCGAGACAAAAACCACCTGAATGATTTTCTAATAATTCTTCAATATTCAACTCCAATTGAAAATAAAGCTCCAACTTCCTAGAATCTATAAAAGCATTCTTCTTCAGCTCCCACAGGATGGACGCTCCAACGCCCAAGATTCTTCAGTAGTCAACTGAACGGATGCCCCAACACCCAATGAGCTACAACTCACCCTAGCACCACCCTACCACCCTGAATTTTTCACAGTCTTGAACTTGTTGGTGACTTCATGTACCATCCTAGCACCACCCTACCACCCTATAGAAGAATAAAATAAGAATGGACTCTCGTACCAGGGAAAATGGTCCACTATACAATGATATATGAGAATGATGTAGAAGAATAATATATACTAGACCATAACCCCAACTTTGATACAACCACCTAATAATGATCCTAGAACTCCCAACACTGCCTCTTCAACCCTTGGCAGATAGACACTAGTACAATTTGTACAATAATGTATTTACAATGACTAAGTACAATGATCCCTTTACAATGATTGTATGCAGTGCTGCCCACTTGAAGACTTCATATGATGAACTTCTTGCTACTGTTATGCACCTTGGTTGTTTCTTGCCATTCTGTTAGACGCCTATGCTACCAATAGGTGTATTAGGTGTCATTTTTCATGATTGTCTTATTGAACTATACAATATGTTCAAACCTTTTTCTTGTGCAAAGGTGTTCCATATTCTTAAAAAATCAAAAAATTAAAAAAATGTAAAGAGGGTATACCCTAAAAGAAAAATCAAAGGGTAAAAAGAATAAAATGGTCAAAAAAATGAAAGAAATGAACCCCAAACAAAAATAGACCAGGAACGTGTGCAAGTCTAAATGCCACTACTATTTCATTTTTTGTAATAAGCAATTGTGTGCAACTTGTCAAACTTTTGCCATAATTTATGAAGAGTCAAACTATTTAAACTTGACTCATTCATTTTTCAATTTCATGTTGTAAAATAGAGAATAAATATCTGACCAAACAGTTTAATCTTGGCAGATAAGTAGATAGGTAGAGTTAATAAAAGGTGCTCAACAGTTTAATCTGAGCCCTTGGATGTAATAAGTGTAGACTTAGATAGATTTTCCATGTAAAAAGAAAAATATTGATAAGGGTTTGCAAGTCTAAATGCACCCTAATAAAGAAGAGAAAATGGTAGTGTAAAGTAGGTAGGGTAGGTAGATGTTGTTGCAAAGTTTCATGTGATGAATGATGGTGTTAAATGTGTTTAATCTTCTACTTTCATCACAAATTGCCAAGGAAGGTGCTACATTGGAAAATTCACAAGAAGAAAAGTCAAAATCATTAACTTCCCACCTCACTTTCTCCCTAAGAGTTTTACTAATTTCTCCAAAGTGCAAAGGTATTTGAAGATTAAAGGGGCTCAAGGCATTTCCTTGACTTTTGGAGGGACCGGACCCTCGGCCTGATGATCAAAAAGACCTAAGTACTTGAAGTTATCCATCATTGCACTCATTCAGTTTTAATCTTTTCCTAAGTAAAATCTCATTTTACTTAGGAAAATTATGCAAAATTCCATAATAAATCCCTCAAAATAACTTACTATTCTAAGTTTAAGTGTTGAAGTTGAGATAATGCAATTTACTTCATAAATCTTCACTTTCCTAGATTTGCAAAGTGTTTTGAGTTTTCCTTGTCCCTTTGTCATATTAACATTTAACTTTAAATATTAAATCCTTATACAAATTACCTTTTCCCTATATGTATAACTCCTCCTATGTAATATCCCCAAAACCCTCTTACTATAGATTTTTAGCCAAAGTATTTAAACTCATATAATAAAATCAAATTCCCCCATTATAAACCCCTTTGGCTAAAAACATATCTTTATAAACTATTCCCGCTCCCTATGGTTAATAAATTGCATTAATTTATTACCATATAATAAAAATATTGAAAAGGTTTTAAACATACGTTGTATGTTTTAAACGGAAAAATAAAATGAAACCCGAAGTTTTAATTTAAACCAAAACTTTGGAAAAAACCCCACGTCTTCGTACCCCGACCCTTATTAAACCACCAAAGTTAATTAATAATCTGGGTTAATTAATCGTTTAAACCTCCAATGAACACCCTCCCGGAATGATTAACTTATAATTAATCATATCGGGCCCACACATTAACTCCCATACCATCTCTTCGTCCCGTTGTTCGTTGGATCATTCCATCGAGAATCAACGACGATCATTCATTCCGCTGACTATCCCCCGTCCGGTAATTAACTCGCGAAATCACGGCGGTTTCAAAACATTGCCATCGCCACGTGTTAAACTCTGAATGGAATCGCTGCCTCCCCGCGGAAAATCGCCTGCTCCCGAAAGCGGTGCGGAAATTACCGCTTACCGCCCGATCCCGGTGACGTGTCCTCCCGTACCCTGATGACGTCATTCTCAAGATGTCTAAAAATCTCTAAAAATCCCGCCACCCTATTGACTTTGCGAATAAAACCAAACAACCCGTCTTTTTCATTTTTTTCCTCCACGAGTGAACGACTACACTCCATGAAATTCAAATCTTCCTTTTGCTGAAGTCCGTCGACCTTTGTCTCATCGAAGAAAATTGCGGTCGAGCTTCCACACAAGCTCGTCGCCATAACCAGTACCTGTTCAAATCACTGTTCATTCAAAGCTTACTTGCCAAAATCAACCGTTTACCCATTTAAACACAAAAACCCTAGTGTTGCTAATTTTCACCTGATTGTGCAGTAAAACCCTTTGTAACCCAGCTGCACCACCTGAAGCCTCTGTTAACCAATTCGAGCATGGTTTACCTTCCAAAAATCATTCTAGATTCACTCCACAGACATCTCAAAATCAAATGAAACCTTTTCGACCTCCCCTGCAAACCAATGCTTTCTTAACAATTTGTTTTGTTTTACAGGTGATCAGAAGACCACATCCTTGGATAAACAGTCTTAATACTAGTCATAAGACTTGTTTACTCTAAGAGTGTTATCAAATCTATTCAAACAGAGATGGAAGATAAAACATACAGTTGAAAGACAAGCAAAGGAAACAGGATATTAAACAATTTACTGTTGAAACAGACAGTAAAAATATAAACTACACATTGAAGGTAAAAAGACATAGTAAAGAACAGTTAAAGAGTATCAATGGTTAAAGTGTATCAGGTAAAAGTCAAAGTGAAAGTTAAAATGAAGTTATAGAGCAGTCAAAGGTAAAACAGTAAAAGTAATTACAGAGGCAGTAAAATGGTAAAAAGAGATGAAAATACTTTCACCAACATTGAATTTTATCTAAAGTGAAAGTAAAACAGTTAAAAGAACAAAAAGTGAAAAGATGAAAAACACAACAAGAAGGAACATTTTTGCAGAAATTTAATGTTTTAGTCATTGTTTTGCAGAACCTATTGTGATCAATCCAAGATGAATTTTGAAAAACTGAAGGAATTTTATGTTTTTAAGAGGACCATCTACAAAAACCTCTCTCACTTTTCTAACAGCTATTATGGTTTTGGAAATATTAAACAATGTTGGAAAGCACTTTTTGCAGAAAATTCCTGTTAAGTCATCATTTTGCAGAGAATATTGTGGCCAATTAGAAATACATTTTACAAAACTGAAGAAGGTTTTTGTTTCTAAGAGACCCATCCATAGAAACCTATCTCAGGTTTTCCACAGTGATTTCAGGCTGAGAGATACATGCACATCTTTATAGGCTATTTTTCAGACTCTCTAAAACTCTGTTTTACACATCTTTTTGCAGAGCCTATTGTGCACAGCTGTGGAGGAATTTTAGGAAAGTGAAAGAGTTTTATCTCACCGACATATTTATCTACAATAACCTCTTTCACTTTTTACATATCTATTACGGATTGAGAAATATAAAGGTATCATTGGACCCAAAATTTGCAGAATTGTTGGAGCAGAATTGCACAAAGAAAGGAAGCAGTTAGTGACTTGGATGCCTCATCATCAACTAAGAGTTGGATCAAATTCGAATTCTCCTCTTTGTCATCACCTATCCATACAAAATAGTTCCAAATAGATGAATTAGTTTGAGTGTCCTTTACTTAAGGTCTATTTATGTAAAATAGTTGGAGAGATTTGTGAACTAATCTTGATATTTTTCAAGATATTTTAGTTTAGAATTTGTATAAATACTTCACTCTTGGAAGTATTTTGGGTGGATTCTACTACTTCGCTGTGACATTGATGTTTTTGGAATAAAAGTGTTTTGGAGAAATTTATTTGTGGCTTGCTGGATGACAATTTGAAGCTCAGGACTTTTTGCAGGATTCATGTGTCGGACTACAGTTCAATAAGTCTTTCTATCTTATGTCTTAAGTTTTATATATGTTTATATTATCATCGTGTCCATTTCTGAATAATTGACATAAAATAATAAATTAGAATTTACTTAATTGTACTCTGATTTCAATTGTGATTATTCTAAATGTTTTCCTCTAAATTAGTTATAAGCAACGAATTCTTAATTGCTCTTGCTTCGCTAATTTAAGCATATTGATTACTATAGTAAATAATTCTTCACTGCTCTTTATTTGTAATCATTCCATTTATTTCTTTTGAACATGTTGAAATATTCTTGAGTGCCTTTCATCCCTTCAAAACCCATTCCATCCACTTTAATTCCTAAAATTGTTCTATGTTTGGCTATCTTTCCCTACAAAGCCATCTTGTGTGTAGAAGATTAATCCAGTAAAGCCATCCTTTGACTCCATAGCCCAATGGCCTGAAAATATTCAACCTTGCCCTTAGTTGGCGGATTCCACCATTTTCAAACAAACTCTTGGATTTATAACTAGCCTAAAACTTTCTGAGAACAAAGATAAATCATAAAGAGAGAGCCCTCTCTGGATGCAGATTGGCTAGATTCTGCATCTGAAGGTTGGTTTGTGGTTACCTCGGGTATACTTTCCTTTTCCACAACTTCAAGGAAACCCTGAGTGATAACATAGTGGCGACTCCACTGGGGATCTGAATCATTTTACTATTGTTTGATTTATAAGTTATAGACAGAGTCTGAAGATCAGCCAGGTAGCTTTTGAAATGCTTTTGCTCTGCAACTGCATAGTAAATAAATGTTGCTTCAGTCTATCTCTGGTTTAGCTTATAAACTGAACCTTAGTTTCAAACATTCAATCAGATTCTCTAGTTTAATAAATCTTTGAGAAAATTTTAATTAAAAATCTTAAATTTCTTGAAGAGTTTGTAGAAGTTGTTTTGAAAATTCACAAAAAAATTTGGTTTCCTGAAGAACTAACTTTTTCTTCAGAATTGTTTTACAGGTTTAGATCTGATCTATGATGGTGGACAGGGATCAGACACACAAAGGTTAAAATCATCCACCTGGCGACTCCAAAATCAATCTCACAATCAAGACTCCACTGGAGGAATGAACCTGGAAGAACAATATGGAAAGATCAGGCTTTCAACTTGGATCTTAATCCAAGACATTATGTTCTTTCTCGTTAAGATTCAATATGTATTGTATTTTATATAAAGATCTAACTTGGTTGTATAGATAAAGTGGCTTTTCATTATGGCTGATTTTCAAGATGATCCAAGAATAAAACGAAGATATGCTCCCATGAGTAGAAATCACATACCTGGTTTTCCACACAAATTACCAAAGGTAGATTGGGGTAGCAATTTGCCCATATTTCAAGATGGAAATAATGATAATCCTTTGTTGCATCTCATTAAATTTCATATACACTCATCAAGATTGAAGGGCGATTGGCATGAGGATTGCCTCATGAAGATATTCATGGGAACCTTAGAAGGAAAAGCAAGGGAATGGTATGAAGCTCTCAAACCCGCAAGTTTGTTTTCTCTAAAAGATTTTCATAAGGTATTTTATGAGCATTACAAAAAAGATTTTCCATCTTTATCATTAGCTGAAAATTGTTGTGATCAAGCTGAAGATCTTATAAATTACCTTAAAAATATTGATGAAGATTTTAGAAATTGGTCTCCTGAAGATTTATTAGAAGAAGTTCAAAACTTTCATTCTCAAGTTAAATGTCATAATAATCAAGAGGAGTTAAACAAAGATGAAATAGATCAGGAGATGAATGAAGATCCACAAAACCCCTCTGTATTAACAAATGATGTTTCATTTAATGTTTTGAATGGAGTTAAAGAAAATAATCAACCTCATGATCAACTTTTAGATAAGGGAAAAAACAATTGTCATTTCAATCTAAGAATTCATAGATTCCCACCTCCTCTCACCGAAGAAGAAATCAATTTGCGTCTAAACATGCAACCATCCTCAAAATATTTACATAATGAAGAAATTGTTTCTACTTCTGCTAATGTTGATGAATGTACAAAAGTTTTTATCCATGAAGGGACAGAAGAACAAATTGATGCTCATGTTATTATACCTTCCCAAAAAGGCCTATTGCTTGATATCACGCCTATTGAACAAAGAAATGATTTTCAAACAGAATGCAACCAATCTAATCAAGATATATTAGGATTGTTGGAAGAGAAGTATGCTGATCCGATGTTTATAATTGATGACATTCCTTATTCTGAAGATTTTCCTAAATATGATCAGTATGATTTCCCAATTCAAGATAATTTCACAGAACAATCACTAGCTATTTTGAGGGATCAGATATTAGAACTTCAACTTGATGAGGATTTTCTAAGAGCTTTCTTTCTTATTTTTAAATCAAGAAAATGTTCTCCTCAAGTTAAAAAATGGCTTCTTGATATAATTTCTGAAAATTATGAAAATGAAATCAAACTTTTGCATTCTTAAATTCAGTCATACAATTTTCGAAATCCTAAAGAATTCTTTGAAAATCTTCCTTCTCTAAAGCAAGAGGAAATTGTAATATCTTTTGACTTGCATATTGAAGATGATTATTCTTTCAAACACAAGACTGAAGAAATAAGTTCATGGTCTAATATTCATAATTCAATTGAACAATTAGTCATTGAAGGCCTAGAAGTAAATAACATACATCATGCTTTTATTGATCCTATATCAGATTATATGGAGAATCTTTTGAGCCCAAATTTGCAAACATGTTTTCTCTATAAGGATCAAATATATCAAAAGTGGTCTTTACACATCATATCATTTGTTATAAAGGCACATGATCATAACATACTTCCAATTTTGATCACAAGCAATCAAGTTATCCATTTATTTTTACAGCTACTTGATTGGCTTCATTGGCATTTTTGTATTACCTGATTTAATAAGTTTTTTAGTAGATTAGAGTAGGAAAATGAGTGCTAATAAGCTCATAATTTTGAGCATTTTTTTTTAGTTTTCAATTTTCAGCTAGTTTTTCATTAAGTTGGTTTGAAAATTTTTGTGTGTTGTTTTAGTTTCAGATCAGATTTCAGGTTGCAGAAAAAGGACTATATTCAATTCAAGATTTTCAACCACAGCAAATGCATGTTTGGGATTGGAACAAGGCAGAAAATTCCTAACTGGGCAACAAAGTTTTAAGTTTTGATTGGATGGTGACTTCTTGGAGTTGAAGCCCGAAGTGAAGGCCCTAAGCTTCAAAAGTTTCACTATCATATATACAATAAAGCCACCAGAAGAAGGAGATTACATGGTTCAGTATGAAAACTGGTTGAGGCATCTGACCTGTTGTTCTTGACTTTTCACCAGGAAAAGCCATCCCCAAGTGGAGCCAGTGTTAGACTCCTATACCAATAGGTGTCATTTTTCATGATTGTCTTATTGAACTATGCAATATGTTCAAACCTTTTTCTTGTGCAAAGGTGTTCCATATTCTTGAAAAATCAAAAAATCAAAAAAATTTAAAAAATGTAAAGAGGGTATACCCTAAAAGAAAATCAAAGGGTAAAAAGAATAAAATGGTCAAAAAAGTGAAAGAAATGAACCCCAAACAAAAATAGACCAGGAAAGTGTGCAAGTCTAAATGCCACTACTATTTCATTTTCTGTAATAAGCAATTGTGTGCAGCTTGTCAAATTTTTGCCACAATTTATGAAGAGTCAAACTGTTTAAACTTGACTCATTCATTTTTCAATTTCATGTTGTAGAATAGAGAATAAATATCTGACCAAATAGTTTAATCTTGGCAGATAAGTAGATAGGTAGAGTTAATAAAAGGTGCTCAACGGTTTAATCTAAGCCCTTGGATGTAATAAGGTTAGAATTAAATAGATTTTCATGTAAAAGAAAAAGGATATTGAAAAGGGTTTGCCATTCCAAGTGCACCCTAATAAAGGAGAGAAAATGGTAGTGTAAAGTAGGTAGGGGTAGGTAGATGGTGTTGCAAAGTTTCATGTGATGAATGATGGTGTTAAATGTGTTTAATCTTCTACTTTCATCACAAATTGCAAAGGAAGGTGCTACATTGGAAAATTCACAGAAAGCAAAGTCAAAATCATTAACTTCCCACCTCACTTTCTCCCTAAGAGTTTTACTAATTTCCCCAAAGTGCTAAGGTATTTGAAGATTAAAGGGGCTCAAGGCATTTCCTTGACTTTTGGAGGGACCGGACCCTCGGCCTAATGATCAAAAAGACCTAAGTACTTGAAGTTATTTATCATTATACTCATTCAATTTTAATCTTTTCCTAAGTAAAATTCTATTTTACTTAGGAAAATCATGCAAAATTCCATAATAATCCCTCAAAATTACTTACTATTCTAAGTTTAAGTGTTGAAGTTGAGATAATACAATTTACTTCAGAAATCTTCACTTTCCTAGTTGTGTAAAGTATTTTGAGTTTCCCTTGTTTCCTTTGTCATATTAACATTTAACTTTAAATATTAAATCCTTATACAAATTACCTTTCCCTATATGTATAGCTCCTCCTATGTAATATACCCAAAACCTTCTTATTATAGATTTTTAGCCAAAGTATTTAATTCCATATATTTAAAACAAAATCCCTCATTACAATTCCCTTTGGTTAAAAATATATCCTTATAAATTATCCCCGCCCCTATGGTTAATAAATTGCATTAATTTATTACCATATAATAAAAATGTTGGAAAAGGTTTTAAACATATGTTTTATGTTTTAAACGGAAAAATGAATAAAACCCGAAGTTTTAATTTAAACCAAAACTTCAAAAAAAACCCCGAGTCTCCGTACCCCGACCCTTATTAAACCACCAAAGTTAATTAATCATTTGGGTTAATTAATAGTTTAAACCTCCAATGAAAACCCTCCCGGAATGATTAACTTATAATTAATCATGTCGGGCCCGCATATTAACTCCCATACCATCTCCCTATCCCATCGTCCGTTGGATCATTCCATCGAAAATCAACGGCGATCGTTCATTCCGCTGACTGTCCCCCATCCGATAATTAACTCGCGAAATCACGGTGGTTTCAAAACAGTGCCATTGCCACGTGTTAAACTCTGAATGGAATTGCTCCCATTTCACCAAATACCACCAACTCCCAAAAGCGGTGCGGAATTTACCGCTTACCGCCCGACCCCGGTGACGTGTCCTCCCGTACATTGATGACGTCATTCTCAAAAGCCATAAAAAATCCCGCCACCCTGTTGACTTTGCGAATAAAACCAAACAACCCGCGTCTTTTTCATTTTTTCCTCGACAGTGAATGACTACACCTCCATGCACATAAATTCAAATCTTCACTATTGAAGTCCGTCAACCTTTGTCTCATCGAAGAAAATTGCAGTCAAGCTTCCCAGAAGCTCGTCCGCCATAACCAGTACCCATTCAAATCACTGTTCATTCAAAGCTTGCTCATCAATATCAATCGTTTGCTGTTTTTAAGCACAGCTTTAGTGTTGCTCATTTCCTTTTGATTGTGCGGTAAAAACCCTTTGTAATCCAGCTGCGCTACCTGAAGCCTCTGTTAACCAATTCGAGCATGGTTTACCTCCCAAAAATCATTCTAGATTCACTCCACAGACCTCTCAAAATAAAATGAAACCTTTTCGACCTCCCCTGCAAACCAATTCTCTCTTAACAAATTGTTTTGTTTTACAGGTGATCAGAAGACCACATCCTTGGATAAACAATCTTAATACTAGTCATAAGACTTGTTTACTCTAAGAGTGTTATCAAATCTATTCAAACAGAGATGGAAGATAAAACATACAGTTGAAAGACATGAAAGGAAACGGGATATTAAACCATTCTTTGTTGAAAGCAGACGATAAAAACCTAAACTAACACATTGAAGGTAAAGGACACGGTAAAGAAGCAGGTTAAAGTATCGATGGTTAAGTCATATGGTAGTCAAGTGAAAGTTAAAATGAGATTACGAGAGCGGTCAAAAGGTAAACGGTAAAAGTAGTCTGAATGATGGAAATGGTAAAAAGAGATGAAAATACTTTCACCAACATTTAATTTTATCTAAAGTGAAAGTAAAACAATTAAAAGAACAAAAAAGTGAAAAGATGAAAAACACAACAAGAAGGAACATTTTGCAGAAAATTAATGTTTTAGTCATTGTTTTGCAGAAACTATTGTGATCAATCCAAGATGAATTTTTCAAAACTGAAGGTGGTTTATGTTCTTAAGAGGACCATCTACAAAAACCTCTCTCACTTTTCTAACAGCTATTATGGTTTTGGAAATATTAAACAATGATGGAAAGCACTTTTTGCAGAAAATACCAGTTAAGTCATCATTTGGCAGAGAATATTGTGGCCAATCCGAAATACATCTTACAAAACTGAAGGAGGTTTTTGTTCCTAAGATACCCATCTACAAAAACCTATCTCAGTTTTTGGACATTGATTTCAGACTGAGAGATACATGCACATATTTAGAGGCTATTTTTCAGACTCTGTAAAACTCTGTTTTACACATCTTTTTGCAGAGCCTATTGTGCACAGCTGGAGAGGAATTTTAGGAAAGTGAAAGAGGTTTATCTCACCAACATATTTATCTACAATAACCTCTTTCACTTTTTACATATCTATTACGGATTGAGAAATATAAATGTATCATTGGACCCCAAATTTGCAGAATTGTTGGAGCAGAATTGCACAAAGAAAGGAAGCAGTTAGTGACTTGGATGCCTCATCATCAACTAAGAGTTGGATCAAATTCGAATTCTCCTCTTTGTCATCACCTATCCATACAAAATAGTGCCAAATAGATGAATTAGTTTTAGTGTCCTTTACTTAAGTTCTATTTATGTAAAATAGTTGGAGAGATTTGTGAACTAATCTTGATATTTTTTCAAGATATTTTAGTTTAGAATTTGTATAAATACTTCACTCTTGGAAGTATTTTGGGTGGATTCTACTACTTGGCTGTGACATTGATGTTTTTGGAATAAAAGTGCTTTGGAGAAACTTCTTTGTGGCTTGCTGGATGACAATTTGAAGCTTAGGACTTTTTGCAGGATTCATGTGTCGGATTGCAGTTCAATAAGTCTTTCTATCTTATGTCTTAAGTTTTATATCTGTTTATATTATCATCGTGTCCATTTCTGAATAATTGACATAAAAGAATAAATCAGAATTTACTTAATTGTACTCTGATTTCAATTGTGATTATTCTAAATGTTTTCCTCTAAATTAGTTATAAGCAACGAATTCTTAATTGCTCTTGCTTCGCTAATTTAAGCATATTGATTACTATAGTAAAGAATTCTTCACTGCTCTTTATTTGTAATCATTCCATTTCTTTCTTTTGAACATGTTGAAATATTCTTGAGTGCCTTTCATCCCTTCAAAACCCATTCCATCCACTTTAATTCCTAAAAATTGTTCTATGTTTGGCTATCTTGCCCTGCAAAGCCATCTTGTGTGTAGAAGATTAATCCAGTAAAGCCATCCTTTGACTCCATAGCCCAATGGCCTGAAAATATTCAACCTTGCCCTTAGTTGGCGAATTCCACCATTTTTAAACAAACTCTTGGATTTATAACTAGCCTAAAACTTTCTAAGAACAAAGATAAATTATAAAGAGAGAGCCCTCTCTGGATGCAGATTGGCTAGATTCTGCATCTGAAGGTTGGTTTGTGGTTACCTCGGGTATACTTTATTTTTCCACAAATTCAAGGAAAACACGAAGAAAGGTGATAACACTACCTCGTAGAATGATGTAGAAGAATAAGACACACTAGACCATAACCCCAACTATGACACAACCACCTAATGATGATCTTAGACCTCTTGACACCGCCTCTTCAACTCTTGGAAGATAGACACTTGTACAATTTTTACAATGATGCATTTACAATGACTTAGTAAAATGATACATTTACAATGACTGTATGCAGTGCTGCCCACTTGAAGACTTCATGTGATGAACTTCTTGTTGTTGTTATACACCTTGATTGTTTCTCTTGCCATTCTATCCTCTACTGCACCTTGCTTTTCTTTGTTTCCCTAGAAATTATGGTCCTTTGCAGCCCTTGACAACACATGATCTAGCTTTTTCTTGCCTTCTAGGATCTCGATATTGAATCTGGTGTATCTCTATTATTTTAGCTCCCCAATATGTGATTTTCGGTTCTATAGTACTACTTTCAGTCTTCCTTCCAATGCCATGGGTATGATATAATTTGGATTCTTCAAGAGAGAGTTATTCCCAATCTCTCAAAATGATCTAATTATGGATTGTTTCAGTAGAGAAAACTTGTACAGCATGCCACGTGTCATTGTTTCTTCATTCGGCTCTGAAATTGATATAGCACAAACTAAATTCCATGCACTATCTGCCATTTTTTATATAATTCCAATCCGATACTCAGAGAGAGAGTTATGACAATTTTCCCAAGGTCACTTCCTTGAGATGAAGTTCAAGAGCCTGCAAAAACACTAACTTCCACATATCATATCTTCGAAAATATTGCGCACCCTGATCTGAAATTTTTACAGGAGCTTCCTCAGGATTTCTGCTTTGCCTCATAAAAATTTCAGCTTCTGAAACTTCGTAGAAAAAAAATTTAGAGCGCAAATTCCACGATGACCTGTTTCAGGTAGCGAAATCCCTACATGATGAGGATATGAGGATCACAATTTATATAAATGCTTAGGTTGAGAGGGACTTAAACAAGTGAACGTGGGAGGTATTTTAAGAGCTTAAAAATTATTAATTATTGAATTTTCAATGACCCATGCCACAACCCCATGGGGTTTTATCCCACTAACTGGGGTTACAAACTTCAAACATGAATATCTCTCAAACTGTGAAGAATTACGTGGAGTTCAATATATCAACGGAAACATATCGACAAGTAGAAACAATCAAAAAATTCTTGACCCAGAATATAGTAATTTGGTAGGTTAAAATTCCCATGCAAGATTGGGGTAGCCCTGGTGCTGCTTGGGTTGACATCAATGAAAACCACTAATCAATAGATCCTTCTCTTCCATGGAATATAGTTGAACAACCCCTCCAACCTGTCATCATACCGGAGACCTACCCACAACTTCTACATTGTCACCTACAATGTGACCAAGTCCCTCTTAAGTTGTACTTCGTTGTGCACAACTCTAATTCACTGACTTCCAAAGTAGTTCAGACACACTCTCATACCATGTTTAATTTCCACAATCTTGGGTCTAAGTTAGAATCTTAGAATATTTTATGCTACCAAACCAAGAATCTTAACAAGAACTACTTTTCACAATGAAAAATATAAAGCAGTAAATCACACATGCACAAGAGTAGACAATTTATAACAAATATTGTACAGTATTGTACAACCCAATCTTTGTTATATTAAATCAAACTGAATAATAAAACATTCTATGGAATTACAAGATACAATGACAATTTTTGTTGTAGGTTTTATGTCATATCTTGTCTTGTTTGTCCTTCGCTTCCGTACTACTCTTTAGTCTCCCCTTTTTCCTTCAAAGGACAACACATAGATACTCCAAGAGGGATACCACCTAACATTGTTGAAATTCACTTATGTTTCATGTACACATGTTGATCCAATATGCTCTCTTTGTTGGCCAATACCTGAGCTCCAATTTTCCTTCTAGTAGACTCTTTCACCCATCAAAGAGCTACTCATAAGGCACCAAACTTCACCCAACCTTCAGCTCCTCTTCGTCACTTCAAGATATCTTGTCTAGGGCTACTTTGGGTAGCCAACACACTACCCTCCACCAAACCAATCACACCCAATCCAATCACTACAATATCTGCTCCCATGTAGTCTCTTAATCACTAAATCAAGCCTTCAACTTGGCTCCCATAGGCTGCAAATAAGACCGATCCAAAACTTAGATCCGACACCTACAAACATACACCAAAATACATACCTATTCTCACTGATTGAGGTCTTCTCCACTGCTGCAACCTAGGCCTGGTTAGGGCACAAAACTCATCCCCTAACAACCCTAAAAGTTTTTCCATAATTTCTCCTTAAAAGTGTGACTACCCTTCCTTGAGAGGATCTGACCCTTAGTTGTGATGATGGGTTGTTCCAACCCTCACAAACACCTTGGGCTTCTCTAAAAACATTATGGCATCCTATATCAGGGTTGTTCCAACTAGCGGCAGCCTTGACAAGGTTTTGCAGTTCCTCCAAACGACCCTCAAGCAGACTTCTTTGCCTCACCCTTCTAGCCCAGCACTTCAACCCTCCTAATAACAACTCGGTCACCCTACAATGGCCCTGAAAAATTCCTTGTTCCCTCATTGTCCTTGACTTCTTACTGCGGCTAAATCAGAGGCATCCCTTCTCCTCAACAAGCTCCTTGTTTGTGATGTGTTGCACAAATGGATGAGGATATGAACTCTCCATCACCTTCTATATATACACATAATAAGGGCTTCTCAAAACATCCAACAAGGGCTTTTCCAGCTTTCAAGGAGCTTATTTAACTCAAGTTGAACTTGAAACTTATTGTGCAAACCCACTCCATAACTTTAAAAATTCATATATCACTAAGGAAAACTCGAAGTTTGATGATTCTCGAAGTTCTATGATTCTCGAAGCGTTGGATTCTCCTTTCTGCCCTCTATCATCTGATCTCATCACATGTCCAAAGTGCTCCATGGAATTTCCGCAAATCACAATAGGTGCAAAACCCCAAGCTTGGGTTCCAAGCCCACAAATGACTCTTGTGGCACTTTTCCCTCCAAACCTCGAAACCCATGGCTTGGAGTGCCTCCCAAGCTACTCAAAAATCAACACATAGGCCTTCATATAGTGTTTCCCGACTTTATAAACATGATTTACCTTCATGCTAGGATATTGCAATACAAATATTATAACTCCTTGTCAAAATAAGAGAGTTCACTTTTAAAGGAAGTTCATCTGCTTTCAGGAAAGCCACTAGTCTCTCTCAACAATTTTCTCCCATCCAACCTTCTTAAGTTTCCTTATTTGATTAACTCTACAGAGATTGCACTTGCTCTCTTCCCTCTTACCCATGATTTTCTAAAGGAGATTTAATTTATATATTTTCTCCCTCCTGCTTGAGTGCATGTGTCTGTGCACAAAATAACCGTCTTCGTGCATGACAGTGCGAGTGTGTCTATTCACCTCTTCCTATTTATATATATGTGCTCATGTGGGAATTTTTGCCCCAAAATAAACTAACCATATGTCCTCATCCCATATCCATGCCAACCAACCCTTTAGGACAGCATAACCCATGTTGGCTTTAATATTTTGTCATTTTCCTTGCTTGTGGTTGGAGCTAAAGGAAACTTTGTCTTGTCCTCTTGTTTCAATTTAATTATTACACATTCAACCCATTAAACTTCTCATCCAACCAAAACTATTATTTTAAAACAAAAATTCGCTCAAGCAACCTCCCTCCTCTTTACAATTTATTTGTAATGAAGGAATATTAACCAAGGGATGTCAAACTGACATCCTAGTTTAGTTGAAGGAAGTGGGATTATCAAAATTCCTTTTGTATCAACCACCTCAAAACTTATTTTTGAGACCACCACCATCTTCCACTCATTGAGAACTTTCCAATGACATAAATTTTGTCTAAATATGAGTTTGGGACAAGAAATTTTTCCCATTTAAAGAATTACTACTCAAGGGACACATCATCACTTTTGAGATGCCACATGGTACCACCTCACTCGCCCACATATGCTAGCTTGGCCCATTGACTCACATATTGTCTATTGTCCCTCTAGAAAGTTGTTACCACGTAAACTTCCTTGTTCCATTTCTACCCTATCCAATAGTGAGTCATGAACTAATGGATCCTAACCTTTCCATCAAATTTCGTCACTTGAAAGACATTAGATAATGATACTATTAGTTTACAAGTCTCCTTGGATTCGAGATGTATCCAAACTTCACTTTAGTTTTGTTCAATATCAGATCCCTGACATGTTGATAGATGACATACTATTGTCAACTAACATAACTCAACCTTCATTAATTAACATGCATTTCAAGTTTTGTTAATATTAGGGGGTAGCCCTAATATAAAATCCCAAACTTCTTGAAATATCGACACCCGATAGTCATGTCTTGGCATACAATGTCCACATCATCATGCCATGCCATCACCATGTCGACATGCCACACCATGGAGGGATACTCTGAGTTATGTCATCGTGACATTTGAGCTCCACATGTGTAGGCCACATCACCATCAAAGCCTATCACCATCCACATCACCTCCCCAAACTTTCTCTCTGAATTGGTAGTTCTTCATCCATTAACGGACTTGTGCTTTTTTTATTTGATATTCTTGTCAAGTTTTGTTAGTATCAGGAGAATTACAATGAGGAGGTGATGGGTGTACTCTTGACACCCAATAGCACAATACGTCAATAACCCATCATTAACTAAAATGGGTCCCCCTTTATTTTTATTAACAATGAATATTGGACAACCAACCCATTAGGAGGAATTAAATGCATAATAACTCTGCTTTAGACCTCTTCCCTTGATCTAATAATGGTAAAAATAGATGAAGAGTTCTACATCAACCGATGGACATATCAGGTCCATCAGTATTGGGAGTTTGCAATAGGTGTTGCTTCTAACGCTTTACCACAATTGATACTTGATACCCATATATCCTAATATCGATGTGTTGAGGTTAAGCCCATCCTGGTTAATCTTTTGGGCATGTCCCCCTTGCAAGTTAGATGATCAGGCGACATAAGTGTCCTTGTAATGTAAAATTGCAAGTTTTTATTTTTTTTGGCTTGACCCATGGTGGATTTGAACATGGAATCTATTGGTTTACACCATACTTCATAATAGGGGCATTGTCAATTGAGCTACCCATGTGTGCAATAAAAAATTGCAAGTTTAAACAAACGATTGAAAATTAATAAAAATATTGATAACCAAATCAAACTAAAATTGGATTTGTCTCAAGGAACACGACATCAATAGCATTAGTCTTGGCCCCAACAATTTTGTTGAAGCTTCTTTTGTTTGGTACAATAAATTTGTAATTTATAAAACCTTTTAGTGATTATCACTTGAATACATAAAAAAACACACCAAAAATTCCATCAAAATTGCAACTTAATTGCGTCAAGAGGCACTCTCCAGCCCAATATGGAAGATATGTTGTAATGTCTTGCCCCATCACGCTAAACATTTTGACTTGATCAAATTATATAAAAATAAATTAAAAATTAAAAATAATAATAATAATAATAATAAATATAAATATTATAATTATAAATATTAATATTAATATAACATTTTGATTTGGTAAAATTACATAATAACAAAATTATAATTAAAATATTAAAAAATATATAATTAATAATTAAACCAATCTAGATCAATGTTGCGAACATCAAGATCGGGATCGGGATAAAATCGATGAGGGTCTAGAAATGGAAAAAATAGTAAAAATCACGATAAAATCGATAAAAATCGACCAAAAAAACAAAAAACAAAAACAAAAATATTCAAATTTTTTCCCATTTTTTTAGTATCTAAAGCATCCACAACATATACATATATATATATATATAGAAGTGTAATATGTCTAGTGCTACATCACATATGACAATGAATCATGTCCTAAATCCCAAATCCTAACTCAACCTCAAAATATCAACAAAATATTTAATAATGTATCTCATATCACGAGTCATATAAGTGAAATGTGTAAAAACCCTAGGTTAAAAGTTCATGTAATAAATTTAATAAATCTAAAATAAGACCAAGGTCTTGGGTCACGTATTCCAAGCTGAATGTTGGGCAAAACAACCAAGTGGGTGTTCATTTTGGTTTATTATGGCTAAGGGAATTAGCAAAGGATTTGGAAAGTGTTATGAAACCAACTCCCAAAATAGAAGAAAAGAGATTTCAACGCCTTATAAATAAGCCACTTCTAGGGGGAAACCTACTTTGCATTACATAAATGAACAATTCTTGGATGAAACAAATGAAAAAATTTCCTTTCTATATATAGGAGTCCATGGGGTCACAATATAATCCTAGCCAACCTAACAATAATAATGTAAGGGCACAACAATAACAATAGTGTGTAGAAATTATATAACTAATGCGTTATATATCTAAGATTCTCCTAATCACACACTATTTGACTTCATGCACAATACAGAATATATTCCACTCATTGATCATCACATGCGGAAATTAACACAATTTGCAATGCACACATGAAACCATAAAAATTCACACACATTAACACAGTTGTTTTTCACGGGAAAGCCTGAAGCTAAAAACCCCAACTATCTATATATAATATATGTCATAGAGATCATGTAACAATCATAATACAAATCTTATCACAAGCTCTCAGTATAATCCAATCGCTACACACTAATCAGGTCCAATCTAGCAAATCCATGCACCGATCTCTGCCACCTGCTAGCCTGCCTCTACTGCGCAATCCCTGCTGAAGAATGGCTCTAAATGAACTCGAATCCACCTGGCTTGCACTGTGCAATCCTCAATGGCATCTCCACTAAGTGTTGGTTGCAAACCATGCATCACTATAGTCACAACTGATAGTCACACTTGCTCTTTCACCTACCTCTCCACTGGTCTCCACTGAAACTGTCCATGCACTATAGTTAACTGATGTATTCTTCAATTGATTAATGAGTTAATAATTATTGAATTAATTAATAATTAATTCACTAGTGTATCAATCAATTAGACTAGATACAACTAGCTCAACTGTGTCTAGCTGAGTTAAACTGAACACAACTCCACCAACTACTTCTACAACTCCACCAAACTCTGTCACATGAGTTCTAACTGAAGTATCCATGCAATAGCTCCACTTAACCCTCGGGAATAGCATAATTCCTTCTGTCAGTTGTTGTGCCACATCGGTGCACTTAACTGAAGTGCTTCAAGAGAATAAGATAATGTTTAGAGTCCAAATATTATTAAGAGCTAATAATATTCGACATATCTATTTTTAGACTGGAAATCTAAAAATAGATTCCACCCAATATGTCTAAAAATAGAAGTCCATCTATTTTTCCAAATTGACCAACCATCCACAAATAGCATCCTGCAACTCATAGAATATGATCGACATGTCTAAAAATAGACATAGTCTAAAAATAGACTTTGCGCCAAAAATAGTCTGCGGGCCCACTTAGTGAAGGCAACTTCTTTTCACTAAGCTCATCATCTTGTTGCAATCTCAACGCTCCCTCTCAACAAGATAGGGATTATCTGCCACCTCGATCCTGCCTCTATGGTATTCGAATTTTTTCCTGGTGAGCGCCTTCGTCAAGATATCAGCATCCTGATCCTCCGTAGGAATGTAAGAAAGTAACATGATCTTCCGCTACACACAATCTCTGATATGATGGTACCGTATGTCAATATGTTTAGATCTATCATGAAATACTAGATTAACCGAGAGTTTAATGCAACTCTGATTATTACAATATATCACAGTAGGATCTAAGTGTGAACCGAACAACCCGACCAGGATCCTCCTCATCCATATAGCCTCGCATGCAGCCAAACTTGTTGCCATGTACTCGACCTCCGCTGAACTGAGTGCCACGGATCTCTGTTTCCTGTTGTACCAAGAAACTATTGTAGACCCGATATTGAAAATCCCTCCAAATGTGCTCTTTATGTCCATTGGGCTCCTTGCCCAATCTGCATCCGTGAAGCCATGCAGCCTCAACTCATCCGACTGTCTGTACCACAGTACATATCCCGATGTGCCTCTGAGATACCTCAGAACATTCTTCCCCACCTTCCAAAAGAGATTGGTAGGCTTAACCATAGCTTGTGAAAGCTGGTTAACAGCATAGCAAATGTCCGATCGTGTATTGACTAGATACATGAGCGAACCAACCAACTGTCGATAAACAGTGGCATCCACTACCTCTGCCGATGTAGCAACCTCTTTCCTCCAACCACTAGGAAGAGGAGTGTCGATAGGCTTGCAGCCTCGCATGTTGAACTTCTCCAGTATCTCCCAGGCATACTTGCCTTGAGACACAAACAGCCCACCCTTCCGCTGCCAAATTTCCAATCCCAAGAAATAATGAAGGAGGCCCAAGTCCTTCATCTCAAACTCCTTTGCAAGATCAGCCTTGCATGAGAGTATCAAATGTTCATCACCGGTCAGTATCAAATCATCTACATAAAGTACAATGATCAGCAACTTACCCTCAACCACAATCTGGTACAGGTTGGGATCTGCCTCACTCTTGGTAAAACCAAGTCCGGTGAAATAACTTTCTATCCATGTGTACCAAGCACAAGGTGCTTGTTTCAGCCCATATAGCGCTCTCTTGAGCCTGAACACATGCGACTCGCTCCTGAAGATTTAGAAACCTTCTGGATTCTCTATGTACACCTCCTCCTCAATGACTCCGTTGAGGAAAGTAGTCTTCACATCCATCTGATGAATGTGCCAACCCATCTGCGCTGAGAGAGCAAGGATGCTCCGTATGGAAGAATACCTTGCGACAGGTGCAAAGGTTTCTTCATAGTCGATCCCCTCAATCTGTGAGAAGCCCCGGGCAAAAAATCTTGCCTTGTACTTCTCGACACTCTCGTAGGTAGCTTGCTTCACTTTGTAGATCCATCTCAAACCTACCACTGATTTCCCTTCCAGCCTTGGGACAATCTCCCATGCACTGTTTCTGACAATCGAATCATACTCATCCACCATGGCATCTACCCATGCAGGGTCCTCCACAGCTTCCTCGAAAGAGGATGGCTCTGTCACGATACACTTGCTCATCAAAGCCATGTATCTAGTATATTGGTCAGGTGACTGTCTCTGTCTGCGATGTGATGTAGGTGCTCCTACAATCTTCTCTGCATCAAGATTCAGTCGCTCAGTTTCTGCAGTGCACTTCCGCCCTCTGATGTTTGGCACTGCATGAGTGGTTTTTTCCACTCCATGAACCTTTTCTTGTGGTTGATCCACATCCTTAGGCTCATCCTTAGGAACTAATAGCTCCTCATCTGCATGCAAGTGTAGCTCCCTCTCAAGCGAACACTTCATGGATTTCTCCTCATGAAATTTGATATCCCGTCGCACAACAGTCTTCCGACTGTCTGGAAAATACACACGATAGTTGTGGGGTGTTTCTGTGTGCCCCAAAAATATCCCAACCTCTACAGCTGGCTCCAGCTTCTTCCTGGCATCCTTCGTCACATGAATGTAAACAGGTGAGCCAAAAATCTTCAAATGAGAAATATCAGGCTTCTTACTAGAAAATGCCTCTTCGGGTGTACTCATTCCAAGTACTCTATGAGGACAACGGTTTTACACATAAACCGCAGTGTTGCATGCCTCAGCCCACAAGTGTATGGGAAGGCCCTGAGCATGCAACATCGCCCGTGTAGCACCCACGATCGTTCTATTCTTTCGCTCTGCGACCCCATTCTGATGCGGGTTATGAGGGGCTATGAGCTCTCTTTGAGTCCCTTCTGCGCTGCAAAAGTCCTTGAATTCTCTAGAGATGACTTCACCACCATTATCGCTCCTTAGAGCCTTCACCTGCTTCCCCGAATCTTTCTCTACCAATGCCTTAAACTCATAGAAATTTGAGAATGTCTCGCTCTTCTTCTACATGAAGAAGATCCAGCACTTACGAGAAAAGTCATCAACAAATATCACATAATACCTGTGCTTTGTTGTCGAAGCTACTGAGAAAGGTCCACACACATCTGTGTGAATTCTCTCAAGGATCATCGTGGTGAGACTATCCTTCTCATTAAAGGTGGCTTTCACAAATTTTCCCAAAGTACATCCCTTGCACTGATCTGACTGCGCAAGTGTACCCTTGGGAAGCCCAATAGAAATCTGCTGCAAAATTTTCAAAGCGCCATGGTGAAGATGGCCCAATCTCCTGTGCCACAATTCGCCCTCATCCCGGCTCACCACTGCTTCCGCCTTGTCTGCCATTGTTGCGCAGCCATATACTTGCAATTGATAAAGGTTCTTAACTCCAACCCCTATCCTCCGGGTTTCACCAGTTGCCTTACTGCACAGGAAAGCCTTTCCCTCGCTAAAGACATCATATCCCTTGTCTTCCAACATAGCCACAGAGATCAGATTCTTCTTCAATCCTGGAACATGCATGACATCCTTCAATATGAAAGGTTTACCAGACTCCCTCTCAAAGGAAATGGTCCCGATACCAGTCGCATTGTATCTACCATCATCGCCCATCTCGATGTGCACTCCAAGATCCTTCTCATCCAGATCACTGAACAAATCTTTGTCTCTGGTCATATGAAAAGACGCACCACTGTCAAAAATCCACACTGATCCCATCACACTTGAAACCAATCATGCGATCAGCAAAAAATCCAGCTCAAAATGTGAGGCTAAAGCCTCTCCAGCTGCAGATCCAGTAGCCTGCTTATTTTTCTTCTTCTGTGGACAATTAGTGGCGTAATGTCCGTGTTGGTGATAGTGAAAGCACTTCACATTGGACATGTCCTGCTTCTTACCTTTCACACCAGATTGAGAAGGATTTTTCTTTCCCTTCCCTTTCCTTGCTTTGGCAGCCAAAGTGCAATTTTATTCATCTTCATTCTTCGATGAAGATCCATCCCTGGTACTCCACCTTAACTCCTCCTGCACAAGATTCAACCAAAGTCGCTCCCATCCCGGCAGTTTCTCCCGACCATTGACAGAGTCCTCATAGGAATGCCAACTCTTCGGAAGCCAAAGGATAGCCAAGCTCACCAATTCCTCTTCATCTACAGTAACCCCCACACTTCCCAGCTCATCCCTGCACTGGACAAACTTCGTGAAGTACTTGGGTATACTTTCGCCCTTCTCCATTTTTATTTTTCTGAGCTTGTCTTTAAGCGCCAACTTCCTCTGGTCGTTTTTTCTTTGGAACAAGTCTGTCAAAGCTTTCCACATCAAGAATGGAGAAGATTTATCATGAAGGCTGGACACTATGTGATCCTTCACACCTTCCAACAGAATTCTTCGACACTTTTCTGTCTTCTTTTGCCATGCGTCAAGTGCGGCAGCATCGCTAGAAGCAGGTTTTGGAATTTCTGCATCTATGAACTCCTTCAACCCATTATCCTCCAGCACCGCCTCCATCCTGTCCTTCCATGCAATATAATTCGAGCTGCCCTCAAGGGCATGCTCCAATCGCAATCCATTGAAAGACATCTCAACTTCGACACCAAGAAAACACTACTGCAAATTCGAATTCCACGAGCACAAAACTCAACCACTTCAATAATTGCAATCTGCTCCAATGATCAATATCACTCCGATATCATGTATAAATTATATAACTAATGCATTATATATCTAATATTATCCCGATCACACACTATTTTACTTCATTCACAATACAGAATCTATTCCATTCATTGATCATCACATGCGGAAATTAACACAATTTGCAATGCACACATGAAACCATAAAAATCCACACACATTAACACAGTTGTTTTTCATGGGAAAGCCTGAAGCTAAAAACCCCAACTATCTGTATATAATATATTTCATAGAGATCATGTAACAATCATAATACAAATCTTATCACAAGCTCTCAGTATAATCCAATCGCCACACACTAATCAGGTCCGATCTAGCAAATCCATGCACCGATCTCTGCCACCTGCTAGCCTGCCTCTACTGCGCAATCCCTACTGAATAATGGCTCTGAATGAACTTGAATCCACCTGGCTTGCACTGTGAAATCCTCATTGGCATCTCCACTGAGTGTTGGATGCAAACCATGCATCACTATAGTCACAACTGATAGTCACACTTGCTCTTTCACCTACCTCTCCACTGGTCTCCACTGAAATTGTCCATGCACTATATTTAACTGATGTATTCTTCAGTTGATTAATGAGTTAATAATTATTGAATTAATTAATAATTAATTCACACCACTCTCACTAGTGTATCAATCAATTAGACTAGATACAACTACCTCAACTGTGTCTAGCTGAGTTAAACTGAACACAACTCCACCAACTACTTCTACAACTCCACCAAACTCTGTCACATGAGTTCTAACTGAAGTCTCCATGCAATAGCTCCACTTAATCCTCGGGAATAGCATAATTCCTTCTGTCATCTGTTGTGCCACATCTTTGCACTTAACTAAAGTGCTCTAAGAGAATAAGATAATGTTTAGAGTCCAAATATTATTAAGAGCTAATAATATTCGACTTATCTATTTTTAGACTGGAAATCTAAAAATAGATTCCACCCAATATGTCTAAAAATAGAAGTCCATCTATTTTTCCAACTTGACCAACCATCCACAAACAGCATCCTGCAACTCATAGAATATGATCGACATGTCTAAAAATAGACTTTGTGCCAAAAATAGCCTGCGGGCCCACTTAGTGAAGGCGACTTCTTTTCACTAAGCTCATCATCTTGTTGCAATCTCAACATAGTGGGCTTTTATGGGGCACAATAATAACAATATGGGTACTACAGGGGTACAATGATAACAATAAGGGGCCTACACTAACAACAATAAGGGACTACACTAGTAATATAGGGAACTAACATGCCCTTCTCCTTCAAAAAAGTGGTGTCCTCAACACTTTAGTAGCTCTGGATGCTTCTGTATAAAATTCTCATCCTCCCATGTGGAATATTTAGTCGATAAGTTCTTCCATTTGACGAGATACTCTTAAATTTATCGATTTCATAGCTATCAAGTTGTTGTTTCTGTGACAGCTTTAGCTTCCAATATGATTTTCCCTTCCTCGTCAAGTTCTGGAAATATTGTTTGAACTGGAAGTTTGTCACCTATAACCTTCTTTAAGCATGAAACATGGAAAATTGGGTGCACTCGAGAAGAATCAGGAAGCTCCAATTTGTATGTCGTAGTACCAATATTTTGCAAAACCTTATAAGGACCATAGTACTTTGGCGATAATTTATTATCCTTCTTAGCTTGCTTGAGGGACATTTGTTTGTATGGTTGTAGCCGTAAAAATACCCAGTCTCCTACATCAAAACTTCTCTCGCTCTGATGTTGATATGCCTATTGTTTCATTCGATTTTGTGCCAAATTCAGGTTATCCTTTAAGAGTTGGAGAACGTGGTGTTGATGCTCGATGTGATATTCCACTGCTTGAACCTTAGAATTTTCTCTTAAAGATGATGTGATGGACAGTGGATGATATCCATAGTGTGCCATAAATGGTGTCATTTTTGCTGCAGTCTAGAAGGAAGTGTTATACCACCATTCAGCTAGAGGTAACCACTTGACCCATTGTGTTTGTTTATCATATACAAAACAACGAAGATATCCTTCCAAAAATTTGTTCACTATCTCAGTTTTACCATCAGATTGAGGATGATAAGATGAGCTATGAACTAGTTGAGTACCCAAACAAGAAAATAATTCCATCCAAAAATTTCCAGTGAAAACGGGATCTTTGTCGCTTACAAAAATCTTTGGGTTTCCATGTAGCTTTTGAATTGTTTTCATAAAGGCAGTAGCAACTGTACTTGCTTTAAATGGATGAGATAATGCACAAAAGTGTGCATACTTCATAATTCTATCAACTACCACCATGATGACACTCTTTTCTTGGACTTAGGTAAAGATGTGATGAAATCCATTGAAACCTCCTCCCAACATTCACTTGGAATGGATAAAGTTTGTAGCAGACACGGGGTCTTAATTGTCTCAACTTTATTTTGTTGGCAAACCAAACATTCTGCCACCAACTTTTGAATATCAGATTTAAGGCCATCCCAAAAAAATTCTTTCTTCACCCTATGGTAAGTTTTTAAAAATCCTGAGTGTCCTCCTAAGGGAGAGGTGTGCAATTCCAAAAGAATATTTTGTTTTAGTTGGGAATTCTTTCAAAGATATAAGCAATATTTGTATCATAAGGAATCATTTTTCCAACTAAATGTATTAGATGTACTAGGATCTTGCTGCAACTTTTGAATGAGTGTCCACACTTCTTCGTCATTCTTCCATTCCTCCCTTGCTTCAGTTATCTAATCTGGTTGGATAATAGAAATGGCACAAAGCAATGCTTCCACCTCCTCATCCTTTCTTGAGACTGCATCTGCAACAACATTTAGCTTCCATTTTTTGTAGATGATTTCAAAGTCATAACCCAACATCTTTTTGAACCATTTTTTCTGCTCGTCTTAAGATAGCCTTGGTTCCAAAAAGTATTTAAGACTATCATTATCAGTTTTTACCTTGAAGTGTCTTCCCATTAGGTCAGGTCGCCATTTCTTTAGTGCGTGTAGTATTGCCAACATTTCCTTCTCATAAATAGCTTTCTGTAAATACTTTCCTTTGATTGGACGACTTTCAAAAGCAATGGGTCTTCTTTCTTGCATCAAAACAGCGCCAATTCCATTTCCCGAGGCATCACATTCCACAATAAAGGTTTTTTTTGAAGTCTAGCGTAGCTAAGACCGGTGTTAGGCACATTACCTCTTTAAGATGTTTAAAGGCCTTAGTTGCTTCAGGAGTCCATGAAAATGCATCTTTATTCAATAATGTTGTTAGAGTTGTTGTTATTCTCCCATAATTCTCAACAAACTTGCGATAATACCCTGTTAACCCGAGAAATCCTCGCAACTGCTTTATGGTTGTGGGGAATTTCCATTCCTTAATGGATTTAATTTTGTTAGGGTCTACCTTAACACCCTCCTGAGATAAAATATGACCGAGATATTCCACCTCTTGTGCCCCAAAAAAGCATTTGAAGGTTTTTGCATATAATTTTTTCTCCTTCAATAGTTTGAACACCTTGTCAACATGCTGAATGTGATCCTTCCAAGACCTGTTGTAGATTAGTATATCATCAAAAAATACTAGCACAAATTTTCTAAGGAAGGTTTTGAAAATGGAATTCATCAACCCTTGAAATGTAGAAGGAGCATTGGTAAGGCCAAATGCATGACCAAAAATTCATAATGGACCTCATAAGTTTGAAATGTTGTTTTCGGAATATCTTCAGTCTTCATTCTAATTTGATGATATCCTAAACGGATATCCAACTTGGTAAAATAAATTGCTCCATGTAATTCATCCAATAATTTATCAATTACAGGAATGGGAAATTTATCTTTAATAGTGAGCTTATTGAGCTCCCTATAATCCAGACACATGTGCCATGATCAATCCTTCTTGTGCACCAATACTACTGGAGCAGAGAAATTACTTTGACTGGGTTGAATTATACCCACCTCTAACATTTCTGCAATCATACGTTCAATTTCGCTCTTTTGGACATAAGGATATCTGTAAGGCCTAATGTTTGGAGAAACACTTCCTGGAATCAAATAAATAGCATGATCATGATCACGAATAGGTGGGATTCCTTTGCGAGTTTCAAACACGTTGGAATGATTGTCCAATACTTTTTGGAGATTTGGATAAATAAATGATTTTGATGTTGGAACTTCTAGTGAGCATAATTGTGAAATTACGCCTCGTTTTTGTTTCTTTAGAAGCTTTGTCATGATGTTAGAGCTTATTATCTTTCCTGAATTCCTTGCGATACCCATTATACTCCTAGTACTCCATCATCACCTCCCATTGGAATGGAAAACATTGGACTATTCAATACATATTACCACATAATTAGCTTGATATTATGGTATTTTCCAGAGAAATTTATAGTTCCTCCATTTGCAACCATCAGTTGACACTCTGGTGCTAAGTATAGGAAACTATTCAATTCCTTGGCTACCTTACAATGAATAAAATTATGGGTACCACCCGAATCAAACAACACTATTAAATTGTTCTTCTTCATATGTCCTTCTATCTTGAGACTTTGAGGAGTGGTAATTCCTGCCAATGCATTACAGGATATGGTCAGACTCGTTTCTTCTTTCTCTAGGATTGGTTCCTGGTGTATATCCTCTTATTCTGAAGTTTCTTGTTCATTTTCTTCCTCCTCTTCACAATCTATGTAAAATAATTTCTTCTCAGCACACTTATGATCTTTAGTGTATTCGCTATCACAACTATAGCAAAGCCCTTTTGCTCTTTTTTCTTCCAATTTTTGTGGTGTCAACCTTGTAGTTTGTGGAATTCTAGGAGTAGCAACGCTTCCATCTTTATAGATGTGAATTGTAGGCTTCCTTGTCGCCATAAACTTACTTTAAATTTTTCTTGCCAACCTCAATGCCTTCTCCAATGAATCAGGTTACCAAAGGCAAACCTCATGTGTGATGTTGTGCTTTAAATTCCCTATGAAGACATCAATCATGTGTTCCTTTGGAATATCATTTACCCTTATATTCAATTTTTGGAAGTATTCAATGTGCTCCACCATTGAACCCTTTTGTTTGAGATTTATCAATTGGCTAAAGAATGTGTTTCTCTTTGTATCCTCATAATGTGCTATCATTTCATCCATAAAAATTGACCAAGTGACAATTTTTTTACGAGAGCAAAGCCCTTGATACCATACAAATGTATTTTTTTCTAAATATAAAGTTGCAATGGGTATATTTTGTGTGTTTTGCACATTATGGAGATCAAAATATTGCTCCATATGTAGTATCCATGTTATGGGATCCTTGCCATCAAACTTCCTCATATCGATCTTTGGAATATGGTGGGTCTTCAATCCAACATTAGAGTTTATGAAATCATGATTAACATTTATTTTGTTCTCATCATGAGTTTCCTCTACTACCTTTTCTCAATTAGGAATCATTTCTTGTATCAACTTTTTCAAACCTTACTTCAAACCTTCCATGTCTTCTTTTAGATCATTCTTCATGTCTTCCATGTTGTCTTTCATTTTTTCATCAATCATAGCTTCCATGTCATCCATCTTAGCTTCCATGTCGTCCATGTCATTCTTCAAACCATCCATCTTAGCTTCCATGTCTTTCTTCAAACCATCCATATTATCTTCCATGCATTTCTTCAAAACTTCCATTTCAAATTTTTGTTACTCTTTGCGAGAGCGAAATTTGGTGCACTTGGTCTTGTAATTTTGATATATCACAATGCACTTCTTCCTCCTCATGATTCATAGTAGACTCTAGAGCCTTCTAAGGGCTTAATTGGTGTTGAAATATTTTTACGGGGCATTTTAGAACCCAATAATGATATCTATGCTTCAATATGCCCTTGGAATCACTTCAAACTGATTTTTCAAAAAACACTTATGCAATTTGAAAAAAAAAATACACACCTTTTTCTTGCTTTTGAGGAGCTCGATATTGAAACTGATGTATCTTTGTAATTTCAGATTCCTGATATTTTATCTTCAGTTCGTTAGTAGCCCTCTGAATCTTCTTTCCAATGCCACAGGTTTGACCTGATTTGGATTCTTCAAGGCAAAGTTATGCCCAATCTCCCGCAATGACCTAATTATTGACAATTTTAGTAGAGCGAACTTGTATGGTGTGCCACGTGTCATTGTTTCCTCCTTTGGCTCTAAAGTTGATACACAATAAACTACAGCCATGTGTCACTGTTTCCTCCTTTTGAGGAGCTCGATATTTAACATGATGTATCTCTATAATTTCAGATTCCCGATATTTTATCTTCAGTTCATTAGTAGTCCTATGAATCTTCTTTCCAATGCCACAGGTCTGACCTGATTTGGATTCTTCAAGGAAAATATATGCCCAATCTCCCGCAATGACCTAATTATTGATAGTTTCAGTAGAGCGAACTTGTGCGGTGTGCCACGTGTCACTGTTTCCTCCTTCATCTCTGAAGTTGATACACAATAAACTACAACCCATGTAATTTCGGAAATGTCTTACATAATTCTAATCTAAAGATCAGAGAGAGAGTCATGATACCAAATGTTATGAAAATAGCTCCCAAAATATAAGAAAAGAGAGATCAACACCTTAAAAATAAGCCATTTCGAGGGGGAAACCTCCTTTACATTACATAAATGAACAATTCTTGGATCAAAAAAATTTCCAAAAACTCCTTTCTATATATAGCATTCCATGGGGTCACAATATAATCTTAGCCAACCTAACAATATTAATGTAAGGGCAAAACAATAAAAATAATGGGCTTTTATGGGGCACAATAATAACAATATGGGGACTACAAAGTACAACAATAACAATAAGGGGGCTACACTAAAAATAATAAGGGACTACACTAGTAATATATGGACCTAAAAGAAAGGCAAAGAGGCATTAATTGGTATTTTATTTATGAAAATAAAGGAACTTAGGAGAAAAGGAATAGGAAAGGTCATAAAATTGCATCAGAGGAAAATTGAAGGAAAATAGAGGAAAATGGAGAAAATAGAGGCCTCAATGATAAAAAGGCTTTTGAGGATCAGTTAATAGATTTTGTTGATTTAGCTTTAGTCAATGCAGTTTTGAAGCTCTCACTCTATTCTCTCTACTGTCTTATACTCTTGCATGCATAGAGAATTCTTGGATCACTCTTGCATTGGAGAAAGGCACAGGAAGGACAAGGAAGCAAAGGAAATCAAAGGACAACCAAGGAAAAGTTAGATCAAGCGGCTTCAGCAGGAATACTTGCAGGTAACAAGTTACATGTGTGATTTCCTAACTGGTTTGTGAAAGCATGGTACATGCATGTGTGTATTTGGTTCTCTTGTAGCCATGGGCATGGGTTTTTCCAGGTATGATAGTGGTTTCAACCTTTCTTTTCCAATTCTGGATAGCCATGGTGTGATGGGGTTCTTTCATTTGATTGAGCTTTGGATTGCCAAATGGTTTTAGAACCAGGTGAGGTGGTATCAGGAAAATTCCCTAATGGCCTAGGAATCCATTGATCGGTTTTGGTAGGATTGCAGTAAATCCTGAGGGTGGAGACGAACAAATTCATCAAGGTATTTGTGAAGAAATTTGGAGGCATCTGTTAGGGTCCTATAATAATAGGGATCATAATTTTGAATTGACTATGGTAAGTCCTGTAATATTGTACATATGTTTGCATTTCTGCAAAAAATTTCCATATTAAAAAATGAAAAGAGGGTATGTCCGAAAAGAATAATCAAAGGACCAAAATAAAGAAATATAAAAAGAAGCAAAAAATAAATTCTGGAAGTGTTGCACATTCAAATGCCACTACTCTTAATTTACTTTAATTTTCAAATAAATTATGTGCAGCTTGTTTAAAATTCCACAATTCATGATGATCATACAGTCTAATCTTGATCATTCATGCCTTTAAATTTTATGTTATGATAGTTAGTGAATAAATATCTGACCAAACCATTTAATCTTGACAGATCAATAGTTAGGTAGAGAATAAAAATGAGCTGATAAGTTTAATCTGAGCCATTAGAAGATATAAGGTTAGAAATAAGTTAGTTTTCTTATCAAAAGAAAATAAAAGGGTCAGCAAGCTCAAATGCACCCAATAAAGGAAATAAAAAAGTTAGGATGAATAAAAGGGTAGGTAGATTACTTTTCAAAGAGTATATAAACCTCATTATGCTTATCCATTATCAAAAACATTTTCTAACACCTTCCCCTTATCCTAATCATTTTTTTCCTCTCTTGGAAACCATTTTCCCCCTTATTCTAACCCTTCCCCTTGCTAAAATCCCTTTTCCCCTTTAAAAAAATCCCTTTCCCTTAATAAACCCCCTTTTTTCCCTTACTAACTCTGCCTTTTCATAAAAAATACAAAACCCACGTTTTCATAGTTTAAAGGCATAAATATATTAATTGGGCCCCATTGTCCTTTTATTCAACACCCCCCCCCCCCCCTTAATGTATTTCATAAACCCCCATTTCATTTTACAACTCTGCATATATACTCCCCAACCCACTTTATTTTAAACCCTCCGCCTATCAATTACCTGACCCCACCTCTCTTTGAAAACCCGCAACTTCTACATACCGCCTAATCACTACTGATCAAATCAAACGGTCTCTGATCCCTTTCACACTCCCCACTATTCGAAGTTTAAAACAGAGGGGGGCTACGAAATGGGTGGTTCCGTGCCCTCGCTCCCCTGCTACGCGGCACTTCCACATTCTATCACACCCCCCCCCCCCCCAATCCCAAACCACTAAACCATTTTTCGACGTGCGATAAACCACCCACGCCATAAGATAAACCACCAAGTTCAAAAATAATAAAACCCCGACCTATACCGTTATTTACGTATCTCAGTTGATTTGTGGAAAAGGCCAAAAAGCCATTGCCGACCAAGATTGAAGCCCGCTGCTACTGGACCCTTTTGCAACCAAAACTTTGGTACTCCAGGTGATTCTGAGTACCCGACACAATCAAATAATATTATTAATTCAAATAATTGAACCAAATTGATGGCTTCCCAAAGCGTCCAAATTGCAAACCCTTTGCAACCACCACTGTCAAATGTCGACTACACTCCTTTGGCTGATAAGGACTTCAAAATAAATGACACTGTAACTGATAGAAACCTTTTGGAGCTCCATTGTTGGAGTCATGATAAATTTGTTGATCAGGCAGATGATATTCATCTATGGGACTCTAACCTACCCAAATACACATTTCCACAGACCTACCAATTCCTCGAAGTCATCAGACTATGCCAAATCAGCTATATGCCAAATGAAAGAGCCATAGTCACCCCTAACTAAGAAATCCTATTTACTGTCACTGCTCAATCTATTAATCAAATGCTACAAATTCAATCACAACCAGAGGGAGTGCCTTTTTCCATTGAGACCCTTACTGAGCTTTACCTAAAGCTGGACTTCCCTAAAAGGTCTCAAATATTTCAGACTTTCCTCCCTGAATCAACTCAATTTCCTAAAAACAACCCACCATACTCTGATATCGTATTTCCAGAAAGAACCAAGAAACTTGTGACCATGTTGTCCTATATTTTAGGATATTTCACTGATGAGCATGTAGATGAATCCATCCTTGGGTTCCTCTCTATATTTTTCCCAGGTCAGCCACCAGCTATAACTTTCAACTTTGCCCAATTCCTAGTAGATGCCATGCATGATCAACTGATCAAACTTCCAGAAGAAGGAGTGTTAAAATACTCCTCAGTATTGTTTTATTTGTTCATATATTTTCAATCAGAAAGGTTTACAGTCAACCTACAAAAAATGGACACAGAGGGTAATCCCCAGTCTGTTATCTTTTGGACATCCTTGATCAGAAAGGATTCCACTGAATTTAGTTTCAAAGACTCTATTGATTCTTTTGTATATCCAGTGGTTAATATGCTTATCAATAGCATCCAAACAAGATTCAGTGATGAAATAAAAAAGGTTCTATAGTTATCATATCAGAGCAAAATTGGAGACTGGTATTTATACCAGAATCACACAGACATCAGAGTGTATGGAAGCCAATTACTCCCTTACAAGCTTCCCAAATACCTCTGAATGAGGATATTTGCTTTAGATTACATCAGGTAGAACTTGAATTCTGATGAAATCAATTTCCTTTCAACCAATAAGAAAACCCAATTCAAGATTAAAAAAATCAATTAGGGCCTTTTATATGCAACAGTAGGAATGCTGGAAAGGAAGCAGACATATGCCTACAAGAGTTAAAGTTTAGCAACAATGTCAAATGGTCATATGACCCCTTGGGTGTCATAAGCAAATTAATATTTAAGTTAAAACTTACCCCTTTCATCCATTAATCTAAGCCTGAGATTGAGAAATATTCTAACCAAATAGAGTGGTTGGAAAAAATTTTGCAGGAGGTGGAGAAGTAGCTTGATACTAGTTCCATCCTGCTTACTCTAGCCCCACATGATAAAAATTCAAAAAGGACTAGAGAAGAAGGATCTTATTCAACAGAAACTACATCTGATAGTAAATTCAGGCTTATGTACAGAAAGAAAACAAAGCTAAATCCAGTGATAGAGCAGGAAGAGACAATTGAAACAGAAACAGATATTGTTATCAGGGATGATGCACCTACAACACATTCAGAAGAAACACCTCTGCCATCAACTTCCAGTGCACAAATTATTCAAAAGAAAAATAGTGCAGAGGTTTCATCATCCAGCAAGCCAGTTGAGAAAGAAAAATATATCATGGAGAAATGTAAGGAGATTAAAATAAAAAATGAAGCATTGAAGGTTGTTACATATGCACAATACTGGAAGCAAACTCCCAGTGATCAGAATATATTGCTTTCAGCTTTTGACCTCAAAACAAGAAATATGCAGATGACATTTCTACGACCAAAGGTACAGGCCCCAAAAACTTCAGAAGATTATAAAAATACCGCCTTTGAAGTTCTTGCCAAGGATGTGCATCCAATTGACTAGATTAAATTCCACAAACAAGCAGGAGAAATGATCTATTCAACCATGACACACAAAGCTCTAAGTGTCCAGAAGTTTCAAAATTCTCTAGCAAATATACAGTCACAGTTAAATCTAGAGAGAGCCTCATCACGAGCAAAGGATAACAAGATTGAGTCACTGGAAGATTTAGTAATTGAAGTTGGCTATAATACAAAAGACATCAAAGCAGCATAATAAATTATAAAGAAGAAAAATGCAAACACAGATGCACTGAAGAAACAACTACTGAGCATCCACAAACCAAGGAGGTTTTTGAGACAGATAATCAAAAGGATGAAATGATGAATCTAATCCTTCATTTGACACCTCAACTAAAGGAAATGGAGACAAAAATGGATAAACTTGTGCAAGAAACACTAGAGAATTTGGCGGAAATTCCGACGGCCAATTCGTCGCTATTAGAACATAGTGAGCAAGACGACGAGTTCGGGGCGGACAAACCGTGGTTTGTCATGCCGTCGCCGTTCCGACGCACGTAAAAAGTGTCGCACTATCGACACTTCTTCTGTCGTTCCGAACAAGCGTCACTCTTCCGACGTCTCACAAACCGTCGCGCCTCCGACGTTTGTAAATTGTCGCACTTCCGATGAAATGTGATTCGACATTTGGAACCTCGCTCTTCCGACGCTTGTAAACCGTCGCAATTCCGACCCAACGTGGTCCGACGTTTTTGACATCGCTCTTCCGACGCTTGTAAACCGTCGCAATTCCGACTAAGCGTGGTCCGACGTTTGGACGTCGCTCTTCCGACGCTTGTAAACTGTCGCAATTCCAACTAAACGTGGTCCGACGTTTTGGACATCACTCTTCCGACGTCTGGAAGATGTCGCAATGCCGACGATATGTGGTCCGACGTTTTTAACGTCGCTCTTCCGACGTTTTCATACTTTCTCTCTTCCGACGTTTTTGGGTTGTCGCAGTTCCGACGTCTACAAGGCGTCGGTAGACCGACGGAGGGTTCAATTTTTTTAAAAAAAATTAAAATTATAAAAGACGAGAAAAGTTGTTTTGAATATATTATATGAAGTAAAACAGTCCATGAAAGTGAAATAGTAGTATGTAGAATAGTAAAGCAACAGATAGAGTACCGACGTCCATTGTTCCAAATACAAATTAAAGTACCCAAAACCCTACAACAGTGAAGTAAAACAGTCCATGAAAGTGAAATAGCAATATGTAGAATAGTAAAGCAACAGATAGAGTACCGACATCCATTGTTCCAAATACAAATTAAAGTACCCAAAACCCTACAACAGTGAAGTAAAACAGTCCATGAAAGTGAAATAGCAGTATGTAGAATAGTAAAGCAACAGATAGAGTACCGACGTCCATTGTTCCAAATACAAATTAAAATACCCAAAACCCTGCAACAGAGAAAAACGCTAATCATAATCATGTGAGGAGTGTGATATGTCCAAAATATAAAAAGACCATCAGACCATATCAATAAACCAGCAACATAGACCAGCATCGCTAGTTTTGAAGGCAGAGTGATAAACATTAATCATTTTTTTCACAAGAGAAAAAACGTTGTTTTGAATATATTATATGAAGTAAAACAATCCATGAAGTCATTACATTTTCACATCTGAAGATTGGAACCCAAATATCCATCCAGAAAAGTGGAAGTCCCACCCCAGACAATGATAGAAAAATACCCCATGTCACATACAGGGACATGATATAAAACCCAGTAACGGTTCACATGGAGATTATCGACAATCTGAGAAAGCATCCAAATATGCCCGAGGCATCTATAAGAAAGTGAAATAGCAGTATGTAGAATAGTAAAGCAATAGATAGAGTACCGACGTCCATTGTTCCAAATACAAATTAAAGTACCCAAAATCCTTGAATAGAGAGAAACGCTAATCATGTGAGGAGTGTGATATGTCCAAAATATAAAAATACCATCAGACCATATCAATAAACCAGCAACATAGACCAGCATCGCTAGTTTTGAAGGCAGAGTGATAAACATTAATCATTTTTTTCACAAGAGAAAAAATGTTGTTTTGAATATATTATATGAAGTAAAACAATCCATGAAATCATTACATTTTCACATCTGAAGATTGGAACCCAAATATACATCCAGAAAAGTGGAAGTCCCACCCCAGACAGTGATAGAAAAATACCCCATGTCACATACAGGGACTTGATATAAAACCCAGTAACGGTCCACATGGAGATTATCGACAATCGGAGAAAGCATCCAAATATGCCCGAGGCATCTATAAGAAAGTGAAATAGCAGTATGTAGAATAGTAAAGCAACAGATAGAGTACCGACGTCCATTGTTCCAAATACAAATTAAATTACCCAAAATCCTTGAACAGAGAAAAACGCTAATCATGTGAGGAGTGTGATATGTCCAAAATATAAAAAGACCATCAAACCATATCAATAAACTAGCAACATAGACCAGCATCGCTAGGTTTGAAGGCAGAGTGATAAGCATTAATCATTTTTTTTTCACAAGAGAAAAAACGTTGTTTTGAATATATTATATGAAGTAAAACAGTCCATGAAGTCATTACATTTTCACATCTGAAGATTGGAACCCAAATATCCATCAGAAAAGTGGAAGTCCCACCCCCCGGACAATGATACGGCTGCGCACCTTGTCACATATAATGACTTAAGTATAGCCAGTAACACGGTCCACATGAGGTATCAACCAGTAAAATATCCAAATATGCCCGAGGCATCTATAAGAAAGTGAAATAGCAGTATGTAGAATAGTAAAGCGACAGATAGAGTACCAACGTCCATTGTTCCAAATACAAATTAAAGTACCCAAAATCCTTGAACAGAGAAAAACGCTAATCATGTGAGGAGTGTGATATGTCCAAAATATAAAAAGACCATCAGACCATATCAATAAACCAGCAACATAGACCAGCATCGCTAGTTTTGAAGGCAGAATGATCAACATTAATCATTTTTTTTTCAGAAGAGAAAAAATGCTATTTTGAATATATTATATGAAGTAAAACAGTCCATGAAGTCATTACATTTTACCATGAGAGATTGGAACCCAAATATAAATACAGAAAAATGGAAGTCCACAGAATACATCGATAGAAAATACTACATGTCCCCTCCGGACTGATATAAAATCAAATGCTGGTCCACATGGAGATTATCGACAATGCGAAAGCATTCAAATAATACCCAGATGCATCTATAAGAAAGTGAAATAGCAGTATGTAGAACAGTAAAGCAACAGATAGAGTACCGATGTCCATTGTTCCAAATACAAATTAAAGTACCCAAAATCCTTGAATAGATCAAGAAAAACGCTAATCATGTGAGAATTCTAAGTAAAGTTAATCTATTAACATTGCGAATAAAATTACACCGAAGTCAAAAACATTGCCTGGCCATACTCATGGCAAATTTATCATCAAAAAATCAAAAAATTAAGAAGACTGCCCTCATACGGGGAAACCAGTCTTGAACGTTTAATTTACAGAATTCAAAAATATTACTTAAAGGTCCAGCACAGTAAAATAAACTAAAAGCAGCCCAATTAACTGGGCCTGCTAAGCAAGAAAAACAAATTAACCAAAATACTCCTCTGCTGGTTCCTCCACGATTCGGCACCATCCTTCAGAAGGTCCAGGATCGCTAGGTGCTACCTCCACATGCATGCCACGGCTCCCCTCCTGAAGGCCCGAATGCTGGCCAGATTTTTCCGAGCTCAGACCCGCCGGACGGGTGCATTCTTCCTCCGTTTGGGCCTCCTCGCGGAAGATCACAGTGACTACAGCTGTGATTCGCGGGCGGGTGAGAGAGCAATCAAAGGAAAATTGCGCAGTGCGTGTCGTGGGAGAAGGTGAACTAGCGGTGGGGAAGCCAGGAGCAGGGGAATCCATACGGTGGTCGACCTCTCTGGCGTGGCCTCCTGGTATTTGGATATGGAAGCCCTGTCTAATAAATGCGGGTACAGCGGAAGTCATCTGCATTTTGAGGAGTCTTTGGAGAGAGGGGGCTCCTGCCCATTGACCTCTAGTGCTCCCTTTGCAGCAACGCATCTCTGTACTGCCATGACATGGAGGTGCAATCTGGAAAGCAATACATGACTAAGGAAACTGAAAAGCGAGTCGAAAGTGAAGAGGAAGACGGACAGTCCAGAGGCAGAGAAATGGAAATATGTAGCAAAGTCTAGGCAGAAGTTCCGCTGGCCACTTCTCCTTATCGTCACAGTTACCAGGCAGTGTAATCCAACAACCGGCTTGTCTGAAAAACCATGGATAAACGCCATTTTGTATGTCGACCCGTCTGCAATGCAATCAAAGGACGCCCGTCATAATTAATCTATGATCATTAATAATGAGAGTCGAAGGCCAGATTAAATTGGAGCGTGCGGAATCGCTCAGAGGAGTAGAGGTCTGATCTTGAACAGTGTTAAAAATTAATTAATGCAGATTTGATGTGGCTTTAATGTTTCCGTTAATGTTAATGTGGGTGTCTGTCCTTATCCACTATTATCCATCGCCTTATAGATACACTCTTGTGCAGGGCTTGAGAGCCCAGTTTTATTGAGGACACGTGGCAGAAATTGATTGGAGCGGATCTTTGTTTGGGCCGCTCGCGCAGTGGAAATCCGGACCCGTAAAATATTAGGGCGAATTTGATAAGAAATTCGCGTCACAAAATTGGCCGACGTCAGCAGGCTATTTTGGAACGCGAATTTGGTTTTAATTATGGTTTATCGTCGTTTGAAGTCCGGCGAACAGACTTCAGATGACACAGCAGTCCCATCTTGCAAATTTTATGTTGTTCCTTTACAATTCAACATATTAAAATCCCGTAATAAAGTGTTGATAGTTGTGCTGGACGGCAGGATTGGTGTAGTTAACAAAAAGGATAAGCGGAACCCCAGACATGCCATGATCCGGCCCTCTACCGAAATTACGGCGGAATCCCAGCGGGTTGCCTATCGCACAGCTTTGCGGAGTAGA